>QXTE01000093.1:4548941-4596703 GCA_003942145.1 Platysternon megacephalum | reverse complement strand
GGGGGGGGAGGGGGGAGGAGAGGACCTGAGAAGTCTTCAGGTATGTTAAAGGCTGTTATAAAAAGAGTACTGATCAATTGTTCATGTCTACTGAAGGCAGGACAAGATGCAATGGGCCTGAACTAAAGCAAGGGAGTTTTAGGTTAAATATTGTGACAAACTTTCTGTCTACAAGGGTAGTTAAACCTCTGGTATAGGGAAGGTTGTGAATCCCTATTACTGGAGATTTAAGAACAGATTGTATAACTTGTCATGGATGGACTAGGTTTTACTTTACCTGACTCAGCACCAGGAGCAGGACTGATTACTTTGAGATCCCTTCCAGCCCTACATTTCTATGATTCTCGAGTCCCTCCTTTCTCCTAAAAGTGACACATTCATGCCTACACTTTGTACATCAAGTTTAGTTCTAAAGCAATCATTTATGATTAAGTGCTTAGTACAACTTTCAGTATTAAACTGATGCATTGACACTACAGAAACCAAGGATTTTACAAAAGCCTCATCAAAATATAACATTTTTAAAAATTCAGTATTTTATTACTATTAAATGTCTCGATTAAACAAATTAGGTAAACTGGTTTGAATTAAACTACACCTCTACCCCGATATAACGCTGTCCTCGGGAGCCAAAAAAAAGTCTTACTGCTTTATATGTGAAACCGCGTTATATTGAACTTGCTTTGATCTGTCGGAGTGCGATGCCCTGCCCCCCCCCGGAGCACTGCTTTACCGCGTTATATCGGGTCGCGTTATATCGGGGTAGAGGTGTAGTTTCTAATTCACAAATATTAACGTTTTTCAAGGTTGAAGTCTTACCTTTAATTGACAGCCAACCCTTTCATAAGCTTTGATTAGTCTGTTTCTGTGATACATCATTATTCCATAATGGTCTTTGTTTCTGCAGTTAAATCCAAAGGTGATTCTTACAGTTTTAGCCTTGTTTTTGGATGTTAAGGATAATTTGATTACCCAAGAGTTTCTTCATACTGAAAGTTCATTCAAAAATGAGCCAATACTTTCAAACTGGAACAATTCCATCAGCCCCTAGGTTTGGTATAGCATCTTAACATGGATATCTGCAACACAACATTTTGTCACAGAATTGACAGCCTACTTACATCATGTCTTCCCATTCAGCATGCAATGATGTACGTATCAGTAAAGGATACAGCCAAAAATTTTGGTCTATAAATATCACGTTCAATGTATGCAAGACTTTTGGAAATCAGCTGCGTTTTCACTTTTTGTCCTCTGATAATGATTTGCATTCTTGGCTTCAAATACAAAATACTGCTGTAAGCCTGCAAAACACATGGTAATTTCTATTATGCAAGCCAAACCAAACCAACATGAATGGTTTATAATACATCATATCTATATCTACATCTATATCTATATCTAATAAACGCTGCTTAACAACAACCCTGATAATTAACTTCCCGTTAAACATTTTGCCTGGAACTGAAACCATCCAATTGACCTGAACTGGAATTGGTCTGGACCAGTGGTCCCCAACCTTTTCCGTTTGGCAGGTGCCGGACGACGAGCCACCGAGGATTGTGGCCGCGGACAAGCATCCGCCAAAATGCCGCCGAGAAGCAGCAACGTCAAGAGGCGTCGTCGCCGAAATGCCACTGAGAAGCAGCAGCATCAAGAGGTGTCGCCGCCGAAATGCCGCCGAAAATCAGCAGCATTTCGGCAGCGACGCCTCTTGATGACGCTGCTTCTGGGCGGCATTTTGGCACTGGTCTGGACATTGGCAACAGGCTTGCCACTTATTGACTTTTTTTGCCTGCAGCTCCACAGGCTCCCAGCACCGCCATTCCACATGGAAAGACCCAGACGCAGGCAGGTTTGCAGGGCTGCAGTTAGGGACAGAAGTGCTAGGATGTGTGGAGCCCAGGCCCCAGGGTAGGCTGCAGGCAGGGTTGCTGCTGCCACCTAGATGCTGGGGGGCTGCATGATACCTCTCCCTGTCCTCTCTGGGCTGTGTCCTGCCCTTGCAACAGGGGCATGGTCTTGGCACTCCCAGACACTTCCCCTGGCCACAGGCAGGTTTGCAAGTGGTGGCAAGGAGACAGACTGTTTCTTCACGGAGGAGACAAGCTGATAGTGTGACTTGCCTCATGCAAAAAGGAGCACCACCAGGGTTGGTTGAAAAATAGTGAAAGGTCTTTGGGGGTGAACTTTGCTTTACGAGGCATTAAACAAGTCTAGATTCTAGACTAAATAGTTAAATAAGTCTAGGTTCTAAATGCATTATGATTTTATATGTAACCATTTGTTTCCAATACTACTACTTGCTATCCCTTGAATCTCTTTCCTTTGTTAAATAAACTTTTGCTTGTTTTCAATATAAACATATCTAAGTGCTGTCTGTTAGAACAGTGATCTGAGGTATAACTGGAAACTGCAGTGTACTGCAGCTGAGAGCACCAAAACTGTGAATACTGAGAGTTTCCAGTGGAACAGAGGCTGGGCACTAGGAAGACATTCATGGGCTTGGAGGTTGGACCACATCTATCACTAACCTGCAGAGAGACAGCAGAGCAAGCATAGGCTGAGAGGGGAGTGCTCTTGTTGCCTATGACTGGCAGTCAGGGAGCTGACACACAGCAGGCACAGAACAAGGCTTCCTCCCACTAAGGGCAGGTTGTAGTTAGGTGCCTCACAATCCTGGGCACCCCGGAGAAACATCACAGACACATACTTCAAAAGCAAATTGATTGGCTTTAAAATATTTTATGGCCACTGCTGCTGTAGTATTATCATTCTCATTGAAAAGAAATGTTTTAACTTACTTTCCAGCTTTGTCACTGATTTTTTTTTTTTTTAAGTAAACAGTATACCTACCCGTAGCGAATAGTCACTTTCGGGCACAATCTGGTCCTGTCTCTCTTGTTTTTTATACCCTCTTTTCCCTGTTGCTTCATCTAAATCTTCTGGAATTCTGATGTCGTATTTATCCTTATCAAAATCGAGCTCTGTTTCTCCATCTTTATCTCTGTGGAAGGAAGTCCAAAATATAAATAAAATAAATAAATAATTTAATATAAATTAAAAATTATAATTTTAATTAAATAAATAAATAACCCAACGCAATTACTGAAGAAGGCAGGATACCACAGAGGGGTGGAAGAGGAAAAATCTTAGCAGGCAAGTTTATTTCAGCTGGAGATTCTAAAGTATGGTTTCCTCAAGGATATGTTCCTTTTTAAAATCACAGTTCTCTAATATTTACCAGGTAACACTGCAATGACATTCATTTGTTCTAAATGAATCCTAACAATACTACTACAGAAATACATCCCAAAATACTCAAGGAGCTGACTGAGGAAATATCTGAGTCATTAGCTATTATCTTCGAAAACTCATGGAAGATGGGAGACATTCCAGACTGGAAGAAGGCAAATACAGTGCCAATCTACAAAAAGGAGAATAGAGACAACCCGGGGAATTACAGACTCAGACCATAGTTATCAGTGGTTCACAGTCAAGCTGGAAGGGCATATCAAGTGAGGTCCTACAGGGATCCCTCCTGGGTCCAGTTCTGTTCAATATCTTCATAAATGATTTAGATAATGGCATAGAGAGTACACTTAAAGTTTTCAGACGATACCAAGCTGGGAAGGTTTGCAAGTGCTTTGGAGGATAGGATTAAAATTCAAAATGATCTGGACAAACTGGAGAAATCGTCTGAAATAAACAGAATGAAAATCAGTAAGGACAAATGCAAAGTACTCCACTTAGGAAGGATCAACTGCACACATACAAATTGGAAATGACTGCCTAGAAAAGAGTACTGTGCAAAGAGATCTGGGGGTTACAGTGGCTCACAAGCTAAATGAGAGTCCAGAGTGTAACACTTGCAAAAAAAGCAAACATCATTCTGGGATGTATTAGCAGGAGTATTGTAAGCACAGCACAAAAAATAATTATTCTGCTCTACTCTGATTAGGCCTCAACTGGAGTAATCTGCGCTGATTAGGCCTCAACTGGAGTATTTTGTCCAGTTCTGGGCACCACATTTCAGAAAATATGTGGACAAATTGGAGAAAGCCCAGAGGAGAGAACAGGATATAAACTAGCCATCAACAAGTTTAGGCTTGAAATTAGGCGAAGGTTTCTAATCAGAGAACTGAGGTTCTGGAACAGCCTCCCAAAGGGAGCAGAAGGGGCAAAATACCTAACTGGCTTCAAGACTGAGCTTGATAAGTTTATAGAGGGGATAGTATGATGAGACAGCATACAATGGTATGCAGACGATCTGTGACTGCTAGCAGCAAACGATCTCCAATGGTCAGTGATGGGGAGGGCTCTGAGTTACTACAGAGAATTCTTTCCCAGGTGGGTGGGGCAGGTTCTGCGGCCTGCAGTGTACAGGAGGTCAGACTACATGACCATGATAGTCCTTTCTGACCTTAAAGTCTATGGGAGCAACAAAAACGATTAAAGGTCTAGAAAACATGACCTATTAGGGAAGATTGAAAAAAAATTGGGTTTGTTTAGTCTGGAGAAGAAAAGATGGGCAGGGGGGAAATATGATAACAGTTTTCAAGTACAAAAGAGACTGTTACAAGGAGGAAGGAGAAAAATTGTTTTCCTTAACCTCTGAGGATATGAGAAGCAGCAATGGGCTTAAATTGCAGCAAGGGTGGTTTAGGTTTGACATTAGGAAAAACTCCTTGGCAGAGTAGTTAAGCATTGGAACAAATCTCCTAGGAAGATTGGAGAATCTCTCTCATTGGAGGTTTTTAAGGACAGGTTAGACAAACACCTGTAAGGAATGGTCTAGTTATTACTTAGTTCTGCCTTGAGTGCAGGGGACTGGACTAGATGACCTATTGAGGTCCCTTCCAGTCCTACATTTCTATGATTCTATAGGGCCCAATCCTGCAGAGGCACATGGATGGAGAAGTTGACCTAACAAATTTGTTCTCTAATTTCTACTGACTTTGAGAATGTGACTAATTAATACTGACTTTGAGAATGTGACTAAATTAAGCCTTTTATTTTGCTATGGTAAATTGTGTGGGAAAATTCTGGATTAGATACTGTACGAGTCAACAAACTAGAATTAAACTTGAAAAGTTCCAGGCATTTTAAGTAGACTACTGCTAGGCCACAAGAAAGTTTAGTTAAGGAGCTGGTGTCTCACAAACAGCCATTAAAATATTAAAAGAGATAGGATTTAGCAAGATACCACATTTTAGGGCTAGTTTACAACTGCAAAAGCTTTGTTGGTACAGCAATATCAACAAATCTCTCTAGCAGAGATCCAACTTATTCTAGCAAAAGTAATTCTTTTGCTGGCACAGTTAAGCTACCTCCTCAAAGGACATAAGCTATGCCAACGAAAGTCCTTTGCCTGTATTAACTGTCAAACACAGGGTTTTTTGCTGGCATAACTAACAGACATAGCTATGCCAGCAGAACATAGTATAGACCTGGCTTTAGTCCCTTTGCCTCTGGCTATTTTACTTGCTGTGTCGTGACAGTTCAGTGGTAGTGGATGAATGACCTTGTAACTCTTAAATTTATCAGTCCGATTCCACATATTCCCACTAAGTTACTACCAACTCATGCTCATTAGCTTTATAGCGTTAGAGAGTAGTTGCACCAAGACTTCTAAAGTCTAGCTGCTTACCACCAAACTCATGCATAGTGAACACTTATTGGACTTCATCTTACCTTCTAAGGTTCCAAATGATGATTCTTGTTCCTTTTTTCCCCATGATAGCATCAAGCTCTGCCAGTAACTTCTCCTCAGTAGAGAACAAAGAATGTGCCTGGATGGCCTTTAGGCTGGCTTTGTATTCTGGATTAATTATTTGCCGTAAAATCTAAGTTAAAGACTTAAACATTTCACAAATTGAAATAAATTTCTAGGTGAGCTTCTTTGGCACAGCCACAGTACTCAGGGCTTTCTCACCTAACATGTCTCAGACACGTGTTATGCTGCTAGCTTACTGCTTTTATCCAACCCCATAGCCCTCCTCCCTCCTCATATATTAGGAGGACATCAGCACAACTTCAATTTCCATCTCTTGAGAGGGCAAGAAGCATACCTGAGAGGCTCTTCATATCCTACTTTTACACATGCAAGTTCTCTACTTTTTATGTTTGAAAATAGTCAAAAGGATATGTTGCCTGTTAAATGATACTATAGGAACAATGACATGTTCTGCCTTTGTAGCTTCTAAGAAGGTCTGAGATAACAGGCCAACACTCATGGTCTCTCCATTTTTCGTGAAAACAATTGCATCTTTTCCCAGGCGCATAGATCCTGATTTAAATCCATTTCCATACAGTCCCACTGGAACACGGCCATTTATTGTAACTTTGTCACTGAAGCCAAAGCTGAAACACAAGAACATTTTGTAAAAAGTGTAAACCCACAAAAGATGGATATCAAAATAGGTTTAAACAGATTATGTTAATCTCTACTTTTGATATCAGTGACTACAGCACAGCTAAAAGCAGTATTTGCTCAACAACTAGACAAAGGCTAAGGATCAGACTGAGGTTATAATGCTGAAATGCTCCCTAGTGTCATCTATTGCCATCTTTAAATATGTCTAAGGGGTATCATCTGTATGGAATTATACAAAAAGTGCTCCCAAAGCAGTCTAATAGTCAATTATATTTTAAAAGACTGAACTGGACCTTGGTGAACAGTTTTTCCACTTCTCTCAATTGCTTTTGCAATTATTTGTAAACAAAAGTCAACTTTGCATTAGTAAATGAGGCAAAGGAGACATTTCATTAAAAGTGATGATCTGTAATTGTGCAGTGAATTTAGCATTAAGCCCTTAACTCACAAGAAACAATACCTTAGACAAAAAACATGTAAAAAGAAAATATATAACTGTTCATTACAGTTATTCCTCATCCCCTTAAGTTTTCTACAATACCTTCAATTTTGAACAATGTGCAAAATCTGAATTCTATTTCATTTCACCTACAACCCACTAAGTCAAAGAAAAAATTGAACGGTCATGTTAGCAGTTAATAGCACTGAGTTAACTACCTTTCAACTTTGGCTACCTGGGTTTATATTCACACAAACCTAAGTTTAGCAGGTATGGCCTCCTCTTCTTCCCCTATCCTATTCCACTTACGGACATTACAAAACCACATATTTCTGTATAGACGCTGACTCAAAATAGGCTCAGGAACAGACAAATGGAGATGGGTGATTCAGGAACAAAATGTACTGCCGATCTTGATGAACACTTGACCAGCATCTGCCTATTGTTTGGATCTAGCTACTAATCTTAGTCTTGCTTTCACAAGCACTAAATTCATTTGCAGATTTGATATAAAAAATATGCAGGAATGAGCAGAACATTAAAATCTGAAACTGGAAATTGGAATGATTGTGGGAGACCATAAAAATATCCACAAAACAGTTACCCACCTGAGCATTTTGTGCAATTTCTCTGAAGTCATACCATTTCCATTATCAGTAAATGTCAAACATATGTTGCCCTTTATTACTGTTTTGTCTATCCATATCTGTTTAGCATTCACATCTGGATCATAAGCGTTGTCTGAAAATCAGGGAAGTGTGAAATTAACAAGAGCATAAATTAAAATGCTATAGCATCCATACATTCAAAAATACATCATTCTGGTGAAGGGCTTATATACCAAAACCTTCTATGAAAATATTATTTTCCAGGTAAGTGGATTCAGCATGTCCCATCTCTACCCCATAAAACATTAAATTCCATACACTTCTTTCCCCGACCCTCCTTTTTAAATCAGTTAAAGCCATTTTTAAAAGTTAAAATATTGTACAAGGTCTACAAAATGAGTGGCTTATAGTTGCTGTTTTAGGATCAAACTTGAAGGCCAGTCCCCACTTAGTACACACCAATTTTTATAATCACTCATATGGACAGCCACCATATTATCTGGGCTGTTTGCTGATGACTTTCCACCACCAATCACTCAGAAAGATGTAGGGTTAAACTATGAGTGCTGGTTGCCAAGTAGCTTTCAAACAAAAGGCCTTTCCAAAGACTAATGAGGATCTGCCATTTAGGAACCACTTAAACTATTGCTGGCAATGCTGATGAGCAGCCACTGGAATGGACCTACCACCTTGATTAAATGTAAACCCTGCAGAATTTTAGTAATTTGCATTAAGGCCCATTCTGAATCTGTGAGTGAACAAACATGTAAAAGCAAAGGTACATAACGAAGTTGTCCTTTATCAATTTATTTTGTCAATTTTAATTATGTACGTTTCTTCACAGTGTAAATATACAGTGGTACTTTGCAAAATTAAATTGTAGTAATACAATACCTCATTAAGGCATCTGCCAAACACTCTAATTTGGGGTGAGGGGATACAATTTTTTCCTTGTAACTAGCGCATACAGTTTTGCAAAGCACTGAACAGCGAGATTTTGCTACTTTATTTAAAAATTAGCATAGACCCTGAAACAAAAACCATACATTGAAGACGTACTTGATGATGAATGTCAATTCTAGAATTAGAAATGCATTTTAGTTTTATTTTCATCTCTTCGATGAAGTCATCAGATTATATGTAAAAGTTGATTAATAGCCCCCCCTTCTGTGAGCTGTTTTCAGGAAAACCTGCAGCTTTGGGGCAAGTAATTCAGACCCTGGGTCTTTGCTGGAGCAGACATGAGTGTCTGGCTCAGCAAGACAGGGTGCTGGAGTCCTGAGCTGGCAGGGAAAGCAGGAACAGAGGTAGTCTTGGCACATCGGGTGGCAGCTCCCAAGGGGGTTTCTGTGATCCAACCCATCACAATACCACTGCGCTATTGCAAGTGAACCTGACAGATCTACTTCTAAACAAAATAAACCCTAAATAGCATACATGGCAAAAAACAGTTTATTTTTAAAATTATAATACACTGTATTAACACATGTAAGGAAGTTTAAAATATGATTAAATTGAAACTTTTGATTGCTCTTGTGGGGGAAAACTGGGCTAGCCCTGTGGTTTAGGCTTTTGCTTGCTTGGCCTGGGTCTGCCTTGCAGCCTAGCAGGCCCAAGGCCTCTGTCTAAGCTAAAAATTGTGCTCTATAACGGCTACGGTTGCAAGGGGGGGAGGGAGGGGAACAGGGGCCATAAGGGAGGCGATGGAAAGCCCCAAGGACAGGAACAATTTGCAATATGTGCTTATTGCTTTTAAAACATATAAACCGCTTCTGTAAAGCAACTAATTAAAATGGATGTAGCGTGATTCCCCTATATCCATTATGTAACTACCCCATTGTGTAACTGTACCCCATAACGCAATGGTGTAATAGCACCCCATATAAGGCAAGGTTGTGACAAGTACTGGAAAGTACCAAGGAGACCTTAACTCAAATTGCACCCATACCAGGCAAGGTTGCAAAAGAATGCTGGAAAGTACCGAAAAGACCCTAACCCTTAACCTGTGTTAATTCCAAATAAGGATATTGTTAAGCAAGTGTGCAACCAAATAAGGTGATTATTAAGCAAGTGTGTGTAATTTGTTTGTGGTTTTAAGCTTTAAAAGCCTCTGTATTCTTTGCTTCGGGGAGCAGTTACCCCCAACATGTTGGTGTGTGTTCAATAAACGGGCCTCAGGCTGAGTCTTTGATCCAAAATCGATGCGTGGGTATATTTTTCCACAACACTCTCTATGTACCATAGAATCAAAATTTAAAACCTTATTTCCCCTCCACTTTCTATTACAATAATTATTTTAGCTGAATTTAACTTTTAATGTCAAAGTCACTGCACAATGTAAACAAAAACAAAGGAGTCAAGTATTCAATAAATGAAGCGCTGATACCTATAAGTTCTGCAACTGCACTGAACGGCCAAGTGTGACTGGTAGAATTTGTGTGCAAGAACTTTGGACAAAGCTGAAACAAAAACAAAAACAAAAGGTTAGTGTTAGCTCAGTTTGTTTCCCTCCACAATATAAAGTGAAAGACAAAATCTATTAAATACTGTGACATTTACTGTAGCTATTTTATACAACAAATGTGTCAAATTACCATACTTAAATATTGGAAATATTGTTCAGATTTTTTTATCATCAATATTCTTCAAGAAAGTGACACAATCAGCAAGATTTAGCTCTTGTTGTTATGCTGTGTTCTGGACTAGAGTCCTCAAGGTCATCCTATGAAGTTGGTTTCTCTTTTTTGGAGAATCTTACATTACTCCTGAGGGAGGTGCAGAGCTACATAGGGTGGCTGAGTGGGGGCACAGAGATGAGTGGGGACAGGGGGAGGGGATACAGGGACACATAGGGACAGGGGAGTGGCTAGGTGAGGGCACAGACACATGGGGACGGGGAAAGGGGTACAGGGACAGGGGAGTGGCTGGGCGAGGGCACAGAGACATGGTGACGGGGAGGCGTACAGGGACAGGGGAGTGGCTGGGTGAGGGCAGAGTCACATGGGGAGGGGGTTGTGACGTTGCAGTCTATATGATTTTATAAAAATATGCTAATGAGTGAATATAATGTAATTGGAATATGCTTCACGCAAAAGGTCTCTTGTAAGGTATCATTACAACGCTTATAATCTGCTGAGTGTGATCATCCTATTTGTATAAATGTACCACTCTTGTATCTGAAACTAGAAATATGAAATATAACTTTGAGGGCCTATTGTAATTATGCAAAGTGTGGGCCATTAATGGTGGTCTGGAATCTTGATGACTCCCATTAACCAGGACAATTGTCTGCAGATGGCTGTATTTACCTGTAAGTCTTCCTGTATACCTGTGGGTTGGCAAATGGGCAATGAAGTCTTGCAGTGACATGTGATCATGTCACCTGAACTGGAATCCACCTTTAACCTGGTGCTTTTCCAGTGAGGGGGGGTGGAAACCCAGAGGGAAAGAGATATAAAGGGGTGGAACAGAACAAAGGGAGAGAGAGGAGCCATCATGAAGAATCACCTAGCTACCACCTGAGCTGGAACAAGAGCTGTACCAGGGGAAAGAATTGTGCCCAGGCCTGGAAGGTGTCCAGTCTGAGGAAAAAACTTACTGAAGCATCTCTGAGGGTAAGATTATCTGTATTCAGTTTGATTAGACATAGATTTGTGCATTTTATTTTATTTTGCTTGGTGACTTACTTTGTTCTGTCTGTTACTGCTTGGAACCACTTAAAGCCTACTTTCTGTATTTAATAAAATCACTTTTTATTTATTAATTAACTCAGAGAATATATTAATACCTGGGGGAGCAAACAACTGTGCATCTCTCTCTATCAGTGTTATAGAGGGCGAACAACTTATGAGTTTACCTTGTAGAAGCTTTATACAGGGTAAAACGGATTTATTTGGGTTTAGACCCCAGTGGGAGTTGGGCATCTGAGTGTTAAAGACAGGAACACTTCTGTTAGCTGCTTTCAGGTAAACCTGCAGCTCTGAGGCAAGTAATTCAGACCCTGGGTCTTTGTTGGAGCAGACGGGAGTGTCTGGCTCAGCAAGACAGGGTGCTGGAGTCCTGAGCTGGCAGGGAAAGCAGGGATAGAAGTAGTCTGGGCACATCAGGTGGCAGCTCCCAGGGGGTTTCTGTGATCCAACCCGTCACAGGGGTGCAGAGCTACATAGGGCCAGGGGAGTGGCTGGGTGAGGGCATAGAGACACATGGGGATGGGTGAGGGGTACAGGGACACAGAGGGCTAGGGGAGTGGCTGGGTGAGGGTACAGAGACACATGGGGACGGGGGCAGATGTGCCTGACTGAATGGGAGAGGCTAGGGGTCAGCCAGGGTCTGCATGGGGGAAGCTCCCTAACAATCCCCCCTCTCCCCCCCCCCCCAAAAAAACCCCAAACAAACCTGTTCCATACTTTCCCCACCCATACCCAACAGCCCTCCCAAGTTCACTCCCAGGCTCCTTCCCAGCAATTTACTTCCCTCTCCCTCAGCTCCTCCGTTACCCCTAACTCCCCCAAGCCTTTGCACTGCTTCTGAGGGTGCAGGAAATACAGTTCTGTATTGAAGTTTAAATGAATTATTACTCAGAGTTCTGTATTAATATGCCTAGTAAGGAATCTATTTGTCAAAAAACATTTCCTGAATCTTTTTTGTCTGTATTGCTACAGACATACTTGCTGACAAATATTTTGAAATAAATGACCACAAATAATTGAAACTGGTGTGATTATATTCTGCATATTTTATTTGTCAAAATAACACAATTTTGCAGAATTTTAAAATATCATGTGCAGAATTTAATTTTTTGGCGCAGAATTCCACCACTAGTATTACATGAAACAAACTACAATTACATGCCCACTGACACTAGAGGTCATCAGAGGAACCAAACCTCAGCTCTCCAGGACAAGCCTCCAGGACAAACCACTTGAGCTAAAAGAGTAATCTTTAGCTTTAGGTATGTAACAAGCACTTACAGGTCTGTCTCATCTTACGCTGGGGTTACGTTACGCAGTCAGCGCATAAAGCGGAAACCGCGTATAGTCAAAATTACATTGAGTGTAATGGCGGGCAGAATCGCCCGTGCTACAGAAACAGTATTTAAATTGTTATTTTTATCTTTTTTTTGTTTTTTTCTTGTTTTTGCCGACCGCATAAAGCTGAAATCGCACATGTTAAATGCGCCTAAGATGCGACAGACCTGTATTCTTACTGGGGGAAACCACCAAGAGGAGCAATACAGTGGCTTAGGCTTTGTCTATACTACAAATGCTTTGCCAGTATAGCTATAACAGGGGAGCCCCCTAGTGCAGACATAGCATATACTGACAGATGGAGTTTTTCCACCAGCATTGTATCATCACCTTTCCGAACAACATTAGCTATGCCGACAGAAGCACTTCTGCCAGCATAGTTGCATCTAAACTGGAGTTTTTGGTGGCATGGCTTTGTTGACAGGGGGTACCGTTTTTTCACACGCCTGAAAGACGCCTCTCCCAACTAAACTTTGCAGTATAGACCTGCTCTTAGTGTGTACAATCATGTCACCCTGTAGTAATTGGGTCTGTTTGATGAAGGCTTATTTACCCCTAACCAAATAGCTCCTTTAGGTCAAGCAGTGGTGACGCATGGTTTGGATAGTCAAGCTCCTAGATTCTATCCCTACCAATGACCAGAACAGCTATACCAGGAAACCCTTTCTAGTGTACACAAGGCTTAAGTAAACATGAGCTAGTCACCCTGCCATTATCCCCACAGATACAATGCTGTTGACCTTTTGCCAAGCAGAGCAGAAATCAGGACCTTGTAGGTCAGTTTTCTCTTTGGAGCGGAAATTGGTGATGCAGAGTCTTGTATAAACAAGTTACCTGAAGAAAATACCTAACGCACACCAATCCTATTTCCTTGAATGGGGGCAGTAAATGGCACATAAGCAACTCTCTCGTGCAGAAACCTCAAGTAAAGCATTTCTGCCCGTTTCCAGGACACTCAATGTAACTAACTGCTTAACAATTTCTGAAAATCTCTCTCTCCCTAAACACCCTTGCACTTCTACATGTGAGGGCAGGTCTACACTACAAACTTGCAGTGGCACAGCTGCACCAATGCAACTATTCCATGGTAGCACTTCTGGCACAGACATTCTAAGCCAATGGGAGCAAGCTCTCCCATTGACTTAACTCCACTTCCATGAGAGGCAGTACCTATGTTGGTGAGAGAGCTCTCCCGCCAACATAGCGCTGTCTACACCAGCGCTTAGGTCAGTATACCTACGGTCATTCAGTGGTGTGGATTATTCACACCCCCTGAGCAACAGTTATACCGAAGTAATTCTGTAGTGTAGCCCAGGGGCTGAGAAAGACCTGGTCCCACACTGCTCATGGAGACCATAAGGCCCGAAAGCTGGGCCATCAACACTTTTATACAGCAGCTCTGCAACACAAAGGCAACTTAGAAAGGTCTAACCACCTGCACAAAGGACTGTGATTTAGCTCACACAATATCCTTAATGACTTTCAGGGAGTGGTTATTGCATGAAATCTTTAACTTCCTTTCGAGAGCTTAATCCTGGGTGCTTTTATATTTTTGTATATGTATATGTACACACACACACCCCTCATGGGCAAGCCACTAGTGTTGTTAGAATACACAAAGTTGGTCCAATGAAAGATATTACCTCACCCAACTTTGTCTCTAATAACATTGCTCATCCCACATGAATGCTGTAAAGCTTGTTTGAAAAGCAATTTTTACATACATGGAAGAGTTAAATGGAACCCAATGCACATAACAGGAACATATCCTCATGATGCATATGCTCGAACCCTTTTCTATTGATTAAATTAAAACTCACACACTGTCCAGCAGAACTCAAAGGTCTAACATGTCTTTGGCCTTGTTTCACTGTAAAGTTAATTTGAGTTATACTTGAGTCATCATCACACATAAAACCCCTTAATTATAATGCAGTGGTGCTTTTAACTCAAAATGTCAGGCCCAAGAGGAGGTATAGGCTAACACAGAAGTGAGCATAGCTCATCAACTGTACAACTATTGCAGTGTGGATGCAGGCTAGCTTCACTGTGGTGCCACCATTAGTCCAATACCTTCCAACAATTTTCCCCATGTTCCCAGAAAGGACAGACAAGTTCTCCCACAATGCACTAAGAAATAATTCCTAGAACAGCTTAAATTTCTACATTGCTAAGAATCACAGAATTTGCCCCCAGAAGTTGTAGCACTACTCAATGAGTACAGTAACTCCGCACTTAATGTCGTCTCAGTTAATGCTGTTTCGTCGCTGATCTATTAGAGAACATACTCATTAAAAGTTGTGCAATGTTTGCATATAACGTTTGGCCGCCACCTGTTAGCAGGTGGGGGCTTGGAACAAGGGTGGGCCAGCAGCCCTCCATTAGGTCCCCTCCAACCCACCCCGCGGATCAGCAACTCCCCGCTCCTTCCCCGTGCCTCCTGCTCGCGGCGCCGCGTCCTCACTCCCCCCCCCCCCCCCCCCCCGAACCTCCTGAACACCGCAAAACAGCTGACTGCTGTGGGCGGGAGGTGCAGGGAGGGAGGGGGGAGGCTGCGGTAACTAAAACCTCTCCAGCGCATCATCAAGGATCTACAACCTATCCTGAAGGACAATACCTCACTCTCACAGACCTTGGAAGACAGGCCAGTCCTTGCTTACAGACAGCCCCCCAACCTGAAGCAAATACTCACCAGCAACCACACACCACACAACAAAAAACACTAACCCAGAACCTATCCTTGCAACAAACCCCGTTGCCAACTCTGTCCACATATCTATTCAAGGGACACCATCATAGGACCTAAGCACATCAGCCAGACCATCAGGGGCTCGTTCACCTGCACATCTACCAATGTGACATATGCCATCATGTGCCAGCAATGCCTCTCTGCCATGTACATTGGCCAAACCGGACAGTCTCTATGCAAAAGAATAAATGGACATCAAACATCAAGAATTATAATATTCAAAAACCAGTTGGAGAACACTTCAACCTCCCTGGACACTCAATTACAGACCTAAAAGTGGCAATTCGTCAACAACAAAAAATTCAAAAACAGACTCCAACGAGAAACTGCAGAACTGGAATTAATTTGCAAAATGGACACCATCAAATTAGACCTTTATAAAGACTGGGAGGGGATGGGTCATTACACAAACTAAAACCTATTTCCCCATGCTAATTTTTCCCCTACTGTTACTCACACCTTCTTGTCAACTGTTTGAAATGGGCCACCCTGATTACCACAAGTGATTTTTCCTCCTGCTGATAATAGCCCACTTTAATTGATTTGTCTCATTAGAGTTGGTAAGGCAACCCCCATCTTTTCATGTTGTGTGTATATATCTTCCTACTGTATTTTCCACTCCATGCACCTGATGAAGTGGGTTTTAGCCCACAAAAGCTTATGCCCAAATAAATTTGTTAGTCTCTAAGGTGCCACAAGTACTCCTCGTTCTTTTTACTCTTACAACAGTTACATTTTCCCCTCTGTTCCAACTTTATAAGCTTAATTCTGCTCATCTTTATTTTCCACTTGTTTATGACAGAGGGAATCTGGAATTTTCAATTGTATTACCACACACCTTACAAACTTGTTCTAGCTTTGTACATAACAGTCCAGATGAAAATAAACGGCGGAGCCATCTGCACTAACGGTACGTACCTAGCACAAAGTGAATATTTAGCAAACTTCAACAGAACATACATCTTGCTTTTGACAGATTCTGCATATACAAAGAACAGAGATTACAACAATTTAAATACTAGTGAATTTCCACAATAAAGCTGAGCATGAATATGAAAGATTCTGGGAGATTTTAACTAGTTCAATGCACTGACAATGTGAACATTTATTTGAGACTATAAATGTTTACCTTCCTTCACCTATTTTTTTTTTTTTTTTTTTAAATGGAGATATACCTTTCTCATAGAGCTGGAAGGGACACTGAAGGGTCATTGAGTCCAGCCCCCTGCCTTCACTAGCAGGACCAATTTTTGCCCCAGATCCCTAAGTGGCCCCCTCAAGGATTGAACTCACAACCCTGGGTTTAGCAGGCCAATGCTCAAACCACTGAGCTATCCCTCCCCCCCATACATATTCAGTTCCATACTTCTAAATAAATATGTTTCTGAATCTTCATCTTCCTAATTATAATTTTACTTCATAGATACAGTAGAAAAGTTAGCAAAACTTCCATTCTAAAAAATTCTGAGCTACTATAGATTATATTAAGTTCCTTCTGCAAACAACTAACAGAGCTGATTTTTGAAAATAAGATTTGTTTCTTTTGATTCTTATACATTATACACTACCTCAATATAACGCCACCCGATATAACACGAATTTGGATATAACGCAGTAAAGCAGTGCTCCAGGGGGGCGGGGCTGTGCATTCCAGTGGATCAAAGCAAGTTCAATATAACGCAGTAAGATTTTTTGGCTCCCGAGGTCAGCGTTATATCAAGGTAGAGGTGTATTTGAATGGTATTTAATTGTGCATGAAGTTTTAGAATCACTTTTCTTTTGGAAGGACCCAAATATTAGAAAACAAGAATAATACTAGGGTTGCCAACTGTCTAATCACAAAAAAACAAACACCCTTGCCCTGCCCCCTTCCCCGAGGCCCTGCCCTACTCACTCCATCCCCCCTCCCTCCGTTGCTTGCTCTCCCCCACCCTCACCGGGCTGGGGCAGAGGGTTGGGGAGCAGGGGAGGATGCACTCTCTGGGCTGGAGCCGAGGGGTTCAGAATGTGGGAGGGGCTCCGGGCTGAGCCTGGGGTAGGGGTGCAGAAGAGGGTTCGGGGTGCAAGCTCTGGGAGGGAGTTTGGGTACTGGAGGGGGCTCAGGGATGGGGCAGGGAGTTTGGGTGTAGGAGGGGGCTCCGGGCTCGGGGTGGAGGGGGTGACGGCTTCAGTCGGGAGGCACTTACCTCGGGTAGCTCCCAGGCAGCGCCACAGCGGGGCTAAGGCAGGCTCCCTGCCTGCCCTGGCGCCACACCACTCCTGGAAGCAGCCAGCACATCCCTGCAGCACCTGCGTGAGGGGCAGGGGGCTCCATGGTCTGCCCACACCCACAAGCACTGCCCCCACAGCTCCCATTGGCCACAGTTGCCGGACAATGGGAGCTGCGGAGTTGACGCTTGGGCAGCACGCGGAGCCCCCCCCCCCATCCCCACGGGCCACAGGGACGTGCTGGTCGCTTCCAAGAGCATTATGGGGCCAGGGCAGATAGGGAGTCTGCCTTAGCCCTGTTGCACCTCCCGACTTTTAGTGGCCTAAAATCTCCCGGTTTGGTTTCAGTAGCCTCTGGGATATAGGACCTGATACCAGGAGATTCCCAGCAAAACCGGGAGAGTTGGCAACCCTAAATATTACTAGTCATTTTTAAACATCCAGAACTTCAAAGTGATTTGGTCAACTGGTTTTAGCCTTGGTTACAGCCACAGCCATGGACAATGCTAGTTGCCACTATCATGGTTAGCTGTGCCTTTGACCCCTTACTGATCTCTCTAAGTCCGCTTCTCAGGTCTCATGCCTTCTCCCCTGGACAATTCTGCTATTCTCCCACTCATAGAATGGGTGCTAGGCTACAGTAGCCTGCATATCAACTGTGTTTACCCAACAGATCTGACTAGTTTGGTGCCCACTGTCCTTCCTTTGGGAATCTGTGACCAATGGATTACAGTGACCCAAAACGAGGCTTCTTAAAACAAAGTATTCTTTAGTCCCAACAGTGGGAACACAAAGTTTTTTTAAAACAGAAGATCTACATGCCTGTCTATCTTATCTACGCCCGAGTTCTGTTGGTGAGAGAGACAATCTTTAAAGCTACACAGAGCTCTTTTTCAGATCTGGGAAAGGTACTGAGCCCTAGTCTACACTAGGGACTTATGCGGTTATAACTATGTCACTCAGCAATACAGTACAGACCAAACTTCCTGTGTACACAGCGCTATGTCAACAGGAGGGCTTCTCCCCTCGACTTGGTAACTGCCTCCCAGTACCTGTACCTGAAGAGCAGACAAGCCCTCAGAGTGTCACAGCTAAAAAGGATAAATGGACACAAGTCAGATATTAGGAATGGCAATATACAAAAACCTGTAGGAGAAAACTTCAACCTTCCTGGCCACACAATAGCAGATTTTAAGGTAGCCATCCTACAGCGAAAAAAACTTCAGGACCAGACTTCAAAGAGAAACTGCTGAGCTTCAGTTCATTTGCAAATTTGACACCATCAGCTCAGGATTAAACAAAGACTGTGAATGGCTAGCCAACTACAAAAGCAGTTTCTCTTCCCTTGGTGTTCACACCTCAACTGCTAGAAGAGGGCCTCACCCTCCCAGATTGAACTAACCCGCGCTATCTCCAGACTGATTCTTGCCTGCATATTTATACCTGCCTCTGGAAATCTCCACTACATGCGTCTGACAAAGTGGGTATTCACCCATGAAAGCTTATGCTCCAATAAGTCTGTTAGTCTATAAGGTGCCACAGGACTCTTTGTTGCTTTTTACAGATCCAGACTAACACGGCTACCGCTCTGATACTTGACAGCTAAATTGTTAGCACATATTCTAAGGGACCATTCAAGATGAAGTGGCCCATTAACATCCATATGTCATATGTCAAAAAGTGGGGTTAGTGGGTTACAGATTACTGTACTAATCCATGAAGCCAGTGCCTTTTATTATAACCATGATTTTTAGTGTCTAACAAAATTATTAATTTAAGATCTCACTCATCTTTTGGAAGTGTTGTGCAGGTTTCCTTTGAGGATAACGATTGATAAATCAGATATAGAGTGATCGCTTCATGAAAAGTGTTCACCATAAGTGATATGGAATTTTTGTCTTTTTTCTTTGTCCAAAAGAAGTTGGTCCAATAGAAGATATATTACCTTGCCCACCTGGTGTCTCTAATACCGTAGGACCCACACAGCTACAACAATACTGCATATTATCTACGCCTTTCCATTACGTGAGAAGGGCACAGGAAGCCTGGCTGTTTAATAACCCTGCAGGTGTCTGTGGGTGCCAACAAGTTTCCCCTCAAGAGGTCCCTGACAATTGCCTACCCCAAAGAATGATCATGTCCTTTTAAATCTAGCCAGTGTTTTTGTTCTCCGCCGCCTCCCAATCTCGGGCTTCCTGCCCAAACCTGCCCGGTGACCTCCATAGGCAGGGCCAGAGCATCAAACCGAAAGGCGTTTGCAGTGTCTCCCAAGTCCTCCTACCCGGAACACTTGAGGGACGCCTCAGCTCAACTCATTACCTCGCCTTCCTGTTTCCAAACAGCCCCGATGGCACCGCCCACAATAGCCATGCGGTGACCATCCCCGCGGCCAGACCGGCACACAGCGCAGAGCCCCTCCCGGACCCCCCCCCCCCCGCAGAGGGTAGAAACGCCCCTCCAGGGCCCTTCCCCGCCCACTCGGACTCCCCCATGGCGGCGCGGACCGAGCCCCCTCTCGGGAGCCGCCAGCGGGCTCCGCGGTGTTTTGGTTTTCGGAAGCGCAGGTTTCCCTGCCCGGGTCCAGGCCTCAGCCCGCCCCTCCGTGCCTCCGCCGGGCTCGCGGCTCAGACTGGGGGGTGCGGGCGGCTGGAGCAGCAGCGGGCCCGAGGCACGGGGGGGTGGTGGGAGGAGGGAGAAACCAACTCAGCCCGCCCCCCCCCCGGGGGAGCCCGGCCGCCCGCTCGCTCGCTCACCGCGCTGAGGCGAATCCCGCTCTGCGTCTGCGCCGCCATCTTAGCTCCGGTGCAAAACTAACGTAGCAGCGGAGTCGTCCCACTCCCGTTCCGCCCCGCGCCCGTCTCCGCCCCAGCACTTCCGGGGCGGGGCCGACCACTTCCGGCCCGAGTTAGAGGCGCTGCCGGGCGCTGAGGAAGAGCCGCGAGGCGTCAGCCCCGCCCCCTTCTGCGTGCGGGGCACCCGCCTGCGGGGGTGGGGCGAGGCGCTGAGACGGCGGCGGTTTGTGCCCCCAGCTCGCGGGCAGCTGCGGGAAGGCTGGAGAGGAGCCGTGGTCAGCCTGGCCGCACTGCCCCACGTGACAGCGAGAGAGCGGCTCGCGGACACCCCCCGCCCGGCTACATGGAAAGGGAGGCCCCGCGGCCGAAACCTGACCCCGCCCCCTTGCGCCCTCGCGTACGCATCCCTCACTCGCTCCCCGTGCACACACCTACTACCTGCATCCCCTTGGGTATATCCCCCCGTGCAGTCTCTGTTCCTCCATACACACAGCCTGCGTCCAGCCATCCTCCCGCCCATATATCCCTGTATACCCCCTCTACACACACCCCCTCTCCCCACACACTCCCCTTTACACATCCACCCCACATCCCCTGCATGCCCACGCCCTGTGCACACTGACCCCTGCATGTCCACACCCTGTGCACACCCATCTCCACATACAACCTGCATGCACCCACCCCCATATCCCCTGCACATGCACACCCTGTGCACACCCAACCCCACATACCCTGTACACACTCACCCCACATCCCCTGCACGCACACCCTTGTACACATCCTCCCCATACACACATCCCCTGTGCGCACACCCACCGAAATCTGCACGCACACATCCTGTGCACACCCAGCCCCACATCCCTTGCACTCACACACCCTGTACACATCCATCCACACATTCCCTGCGCACATGCACACTGTGCACAGACTCAGACACATTCTTTGAATGTTGCCACATTCTTTGAATGTTGCCACATTCAAGGTTTTCCTGTGGAATTGGGCTACTTATGCATGCCAGTTGTATTTTTTGAGCAGTCACGGGTTGCAGTATTTTGGGCAAGTTTGCTTATAGTCTGCTACAATTTGGGCTAATTAAATTTAATTAGATGAAATACATATATACTTGTGGCACTTAGAGACTAACAAATTTATTTGGGCATAGTTGGGGGCTGAAGGTGATGGCTAGTGGTGTCCTGTTACTTTCTTTGTTGGGCCTGTCCTGGAGTAGGTGCTATGGGTACCCGCATGGCCCTACAGTATGCCAACATTTTTATGGCTGACTTAGAACAACGCTTCATCAGCGCTCGTCCCCTAACGCCCCTACTCTACTTGCGCTACATTCATGACATCTTCATCATCTGGACCCATGGGAAAGAAGCCCTTGATGAATTCCACCATGATTTCAACAATTTCCATCCCACCATCAACCTCAGCCTGGACCAGTCCACACAAGAGATCCACTTCCTGGACACTACAGTGCTAATAAGCGATGGTCACATGAACATCACCCTATACCGGAAACCTACTGACAGCTATACTTACCTACATGCCTCCAGCTTTCATCCAGACCACATCACATGATCCATTGTCTACAACCGCATTTGCTCCAATCCCTCAGACAGAGACAAACACCTACAAGATCTCTATCAAGCATTCTTAAAACTACAATACTCAGCTGCTGAAGTGAAGAAACAGATTGACAGAGCCAGAAGAATACCCAGAAGTCACCTACTCCAGGACAGACCCAACAAAGAAAGTAACAACACCACTAGCCGTCACCTTCAGCCCCCAACTAAAACCTCTCCAGTGCATCCTCAAGGATCTACAACCTATCCTGAAGTACAATCCCTCACTCTCACAGATCTTGGGAGACAGGCCAGTCCTCGCTTACAGACAGTTCCCCAACCTGAAGCAAATACTTACCAGCAGCTACACACCACACAACAAAAACACTAACCCAGGAACCTATCCTTGCAACAAACCCCGTTGCCAACTCTGTCCACATATCTATTCAAGGGACACCATCATAGGACCTAATCACATCAGCCACACCATCAGAGGCTCGTTCACCTGCACATCTACCAATGTGATATATGCCATCATGTGCCAGCAATGCCCCACTGCCATGTACATTGGCCAAACCGGACAGTCTCTATGCAAAAAAATTAATGGACATAAATCAGACGTCAAGAATTATAACATTCAAAAACCAGTCGGAGAACACTTCAACCTCCCTGGTCACTCAATTACAGACCTAAAAGTCGCAATTCTCCAACAAAAAAGCGTCAAAAACAGACTCCAACAAGAAACTGCAGAACTGTAATTAATTTGCAAATTGGACACCATTAAATTAGGCTTGAATAAAGACTGGGAGTGGATGGGTCATTATACAAAGTAAAAACTATTTCCCCATGCTAATTTTTCCCCTTCTGTTACTCGCACCTTCTTCTCATCTGTTTGAAATGGGCCATTTTGATTATCACTACCAAAGTTTTTTTTCTCCTGCTGATAATAGCCCACCTTAATTGGTTAGTCTTGTTAGAGTTGGTATGACAACACCCATTTTTTCATGTTCTCTGTGTATATATATCTTCCTACTGTATTTTCCACTGCATGCATCGGATGAAGTGGGTTTTAGCCCACGAAAGCTTATGCCTACATACATTTGTTAGTCTCTAAGGTGCCACAAGTACTCGTTCTTTTTGCTGATACTAACATGGCTACCACTCTGAAACCTATATATATACTGTGTCAGGGGCTCTCCTTACAGTATCTCGCTGCCCGCTGGCTTTTCCTGGCTGAGGCGAGATTTCCAGCCGCAGGGTGATCTGTGAGCTGCGGCCATGGTGAATGCAGGCGGCACTTACCGGCTCTGTTGCTCCCTGGTGGGACATGAGCTGGATGTGCAGGGTCTTTGTCATGGCCTCTTCCTGCCGGGAGTTTCATGTCTACGTCCCAGGACCAAACTGCCTGGCTCTGGGCCCCTGACGGGTGAGTGCTGAGGAGAGCAGGTGGGGACTGGGTTCTGCGGGCACATGTGGGGGTGACCAGGTGTAGTAAGTGAAGGCCCTAATAAAGGCCCGGCCTGAGGCCTGAACTAAAGTAATGGTCAAGACTTTGCTAACATAAAGCAAAGTTAAGCTGTGAGCCAGAGGCAGGCCCTGCTCACAGAAGCTGGCAAGGAAAGGGCTGATGCTGCAAAAAGAGACATACCTAAAAGGTACTGGACACCAGATATCAGAACATTCGCATACTTGTACATTCCACACAGATAACATGGAACAGGCCGACCCATCCCAATGACAGGGGCAAAAGGGTAATATGATGGATAGAGTTGTTTTGATCGAACCAACATGTACAAGGTGAGAGGCGGCACCTTGCTACGTAGTGGGGTTGTACCTCAATACGTCAGGAGTGATGTGTAACTTGTTTGTACCTGTGTATAAGAATGTATCCCTGGGGTGGTGTCTTTGTCCGGCTACGGGGGCAGTGGAAAGTCCCGCCACTGAGCCGGGTCCATTGCCAAGAGGCACTTTCTCGTAGTATGCCCTGTATTAGGCTAAGAAACCTACAGGGAACTGCAATTGTGTCCAAGGTCACAATAAACCTAGTCGACGTGACTTTGCATCTTACTAGACTCTGTTGTTATTGGGGGTTCTCTTCGGGTCTCCTGGGTCAGCTATCTGCGCAGAGCTGGGGCAGCACACAGAGGGAACACAAGCACGCAGCCGAGTGATATCAACATGGGAGAAAGCAGAGCACCCCACCGGTAGCATCTGATGACACCAGGCACCTCACTGTTCTGCTCCCCTCTCTGCTTTTGGTGGCCTTTGCTACAAGCAGAGGACATTTGGGCTCCTCTTATAGCTCATTTTAGCTCAATATCTCAGAGTGCTTTACAGATGCCACATTTGCCATCACTCATATAAATGTGAATCCCATTTTACAAATGGGATTATTGAAGCTGTGAGAATTAACATAATTCTGTAAATTTAGACTTTTAAAATAAAATCATGTTTTTGGCAGAGACGATTGTTCTGAATTTTTTATTTTTTTCCACAGGTCTTTTAAAAGAGTATTTCTGCTTTGTTTAATGTCCACAATGGTTTCTTCAGCAAGGTAGAAACTGATTATACAGGTACTGTATACACTGATACTACCTATACACAAAGTACAGTCTAATGCACAAAACAGACTGAAAAAGAAAAAGAGAAACTTTTTTGGTAACTTCTTTCAGTTATAAAAATCTTAGGTGTTATAAACAACTGTACAATGCTGTCTCTAAGTAGACTTGCCAGGGTTACACTGAATCATTGAATTGAAACTAAAAGAGCAAGTCAGGAATTGAAACTGAGAGAGCTGACTCACAGTCCTTTGTTATCATCAGTAGATGTACTGCTTTGTAGTGTATACTTTGAGCAGCAGCAAAACATATCTCCTGCTGTGTGTACAGTTTAAAATTATGAACCATATCCCTGGTTTAGTAGGTATGCACTTTCCTTTCCTAATGGAGAATGGAAAGAAAAGCAATTGACAAGTTTGTCTGAATATTTTGCCTGGTGGCTGTCATATAAAACTGTGATTTGGGTGAGGGAAACTATAGAGAGCCTGTTAAACACATTTGTCACCGAAGGGAGAGAATCTTAAAATTTCCTAACACATTTATCACAAAGGATGGAGTTGTCCTTGTGACGTTATTGACAGGAACTGTGACCGTATAGATCATTGATGCACCTGGTCTTGTACAGAGGAGGCCAAGTGGGGTGTCTATGGAAAGGTTGTAGTTTGCTGGTTATAATTGTGCTGTCTGTAGGTGTGTATCATTTTTGTATTTGAAGTTATGAATATTGGCTATGTACTTGTTTGATTTTAAGTAGCCTCAGTGAAGCATTTGGTCAGCTTCTTGAGAAAAGACTATTCTCAGTTAGTGCCCAATCAAGAAACACTTAAGCTGACAATGAACTTTGAGAGACGCCCATCCACATCTGAGCTTTAATGTCGGCCTGTAAAGAACTGAGTCATGCATGGACATGTGACTTGCCCATGTGACTGCAAAACTCCATCTTGTAGCTGTGATTCTGCATAGGAAAACACAAGGGGTTTCCACCCACAAGAGAGACTATATAAGGCCCTAGGAAACCCCTCCATTTTGTCTTCAGTTGGCACAAAGAGATGCCTGAAAGAAACTGGAACAAAAGACAGTAACTACAGGGGTGTGAGTGATTGCTGGACCCAGAGTAGGAGGAAGTCTAGTCTGTAAAAGAGGCTTATTGGAACATCTCTGAGGGTGAGATTTACCTGCATTTAGTTTCTTAATGTATTAGGCTTAGACTTGCATGTTTTATTTTATTTTGCTTGGTAACTTACTTTGTTCTGTCTGTTATTACTTGGAACCACTTAAATCCTACTTTTTATATTTAATAAAATCACTTTTTACTTATTAATTAACCCAGAGCAAGCAATTAATTCCCGGGGGAGCAAACAGCTGTGCATATCTCTCTATCGGTGTTATAGAGGGTGAACAATTTATGAGTTTACCCTGTATAAACTTTATACAGAGTAAAATGGATTTATTTGGGGTTTGGATCCAATTGGGAACTGGGTATCTGGGTGTTGGACACAGGAGCACTTCTTAAGCTATTTTCAGTTAAGCCTGCAGCTTTTGGGAGATGTGGTTCAGACCGGGGTCTATGTTTATAGCAGGCTAGCATGTATGGCACAACCAGGCAAGGTACTGAAGTCCCAAGCTGCCAGGGAAAACGGGCTCAGAGGTAGTCCCAGCACATCAAGTGGCAATTCCCAAGGCAGTTTCTGTGACCCAACCCGTCACAGTTCTCTTCCCCCAAATGAATGCAAGAGCTCTTTCTAGCTCTCCTCCACTATGTTAGTGATCACAGTGTGAGTAATAGCAGTATGTCCACTTTAGGGAATTATGCGGTTACCACAGAGAAAGATCAACAGGTTAGCTCTCATACAAATTTTTGACTGAGTATGGGGTTGCTACTGTTGGGGTATGTAAGGGTTAAATAAAGACCTGGGTAACCGCTATCATGGTAATAGGGAGTAAGGCACAGGCAAGCACTATTTCTTTGCTTGATAGATAAAGTTGCCATCCTTTTCCCTTCCCTTCTGCTTGTTAAGGATAGATAAGCGTTGCAGCTGCATAAGGAATATGGTTGTCTGAAGGATAACACTTTTTCCACACAAAGGGTATCTCCCCACTTCCTTCCTCTCCCAGCTACATAAACGAGCTCAGGGTCATGGCCCCTTCCTTCCTCCCCTGTGAACTGCTGATTAAGGGAACTTGTGGCTACAATTACTGCAAAGAAATGTATCTTCAAGGTAAAAATGTCTGTATAATATGTTTAATGCTGTAAACAGGGGCAGGTATAATTATATTCAGTATATAGCTATTAATATTCATTATATGGGTGTTCATATTATTAAATAAGGGTTTTGGGGGCGTTGTAGTAAATGTGGGTATTTACATATTAACTTAAATAAAAGAATGTGATGTGATTAATTTGGGGGTTACTCGACAATTGGGTCGAGGAGAATAAGTACCACAATAAAGAAGTCCGTTTACTCAATCCACCTCTGGGTCCTCCTGCTCCTTCTTTTCATCTCTAACAGCTACAACCCTTCATTCTACTTCTTTTTGGTAGAGGAGAGGTTTTAGCTGAATATTAAATGTGTTGTGACCTCTGTATACATGCAGTATTTGAGAGGTCGGAGGAAGGGGAGGGGAAAGGATCATGATTTTTATAAGAGAGTCTTTGCAGCGTGGGGTTAAATAACATTTGTCACTGATTCCTGTGCTTCTGAGACATTCAGAGCCAAGAGGGAAGGAGGTAGACACAGCTGCATACAGTACCTGGGAAGTGAGCTTAAAGTTGTTTCACGTTCAATACCTAACAACTTCATTCACCATTGTAGTAGAAAGAGAGAGCCTGAGACATGAGGCCTGGTATAAGGAGCCTGCTGAGATAAAGCAGAGTTAACGAGAGTCAGGCCCTGCTGTGTTACAAAGCAGATGCTGCCTGCTTGCAGGTTCACTGTCCAATATATGAAATTGGCAAGAATTGGAAACTGGCACTGCAAAAACACAAGCACTCCTAGACATTAAGTATTCATGTAAATACATTCCATAAGTGTAGTACCAGAACACCCAGGGCCGGCGCAACCCATTAGGCGACCTAGGCGGTCGCCTAGGGTGCTGCTATTTTGGGGGCGCCAGCGCCCCGGCCGCCCGTTCAAATTTGGGGGCGGGACCTTCCGCCGCCGCTGTTGGGGGCGGCATTTCGGGGGCGGGACCTTCCGCCGCCTAGGGCGCCGGAAGAGCTGGCGCCGCTACTGAGAACACCCCCATACAAGGTTATGATTTAAACACACTTCCTGAAGATGATACAAAGACACACTGACATCCTCTTAAAGATAAGGTCAGGATGACACCGTGATGAATAGAGATATTTTGATTGAACCAACTTATACAAGGTAAAGGGTGGTAACTAACCATGTCAGAGGGGCAATACGTAACTTGTTTGTATCAGTGTATAAAAGAACGGTCACAGAGAGAACGTCTTTGTCCAGCCAAGGGGGGAATGGAAAGTCCCGCCATTCACTGAGCTGAGTCCGTTGTAATGGGCATACATGTCTTAGTCTCCTCGTAGCGTCTGCCAGGTGCTATTACCGTGCTTTGTTGACAATAAACCTGGCCGAATGCCTTCACTACAGAAACTGAGTCTGTGGTCTTTTGGGCAGTTTGATTGGAGCCTGCTGTACCAGCTATCTGGCTAGAGCCAGTGCAGCATGCAGAGAGAACACACATGCAGCCAATGACTGACTACAGCCTTTTTTTGTTTGAGACATCTGCCAACCCTCAGTTGGGTTACAAGTACCAATATTGGGGCTATGATTTTGAATTTGATTGTCCTCTCATAGCTTTGTTGCTAATGTGGATGAACTCCTGCTGGGGCTTGTAGGTTTTTTTTTAATCATATCTATACTAGGTATCTAACGAAAGCTGTTATTTGGTGTACAGACTAATTTGTTAATAAAAAAAACCCTTTGTTTTAATAAATGGATTGGGCTAGTTTTCAACAAGTGACTTTTGTCTATTAATGCAGTAGAAATCTGGCAACCCTTTTATTACATAACATGTTAGAGTGGGTGGGTCCTTACTTTGCGTGTTTGTTTCAGTGTTACTAAGTGGTAAAAGGTTGGGGGGGTGATTGGGTCTTGAAAAGCATCAAAAATGTGTTACGTAAATTACGGACAGCCTGCACACACCCTGTACATGCCCACACACATCTTCTGTATACACTGTATCCAAAAACCCTTCGACACCAACTGGCAAAGGGCTTACAGCAATGTCCTGATTCTGGTACATACATTCTGGTTAATCAAAGAGTATTATGTGAGATCTCAGATGAAAGCCAGGGTCACACTGATTATTAATATCATTGTGAAATGTATGTATAAAGAAGTTATGCATATACCTCAAAATATTTTCTTCAGTCTGTATCAAGGTATGAATCACCAGCATTGATGAAAAACTGGTTTTCTGTCAGACAAGAGATGTTTATTCTGTCTATTCACATGTGCACTGAGTATTGTCTCATTTACATTGGGCTTTTTATAACCAGTTTGAACTGGATGCAAATGAAGGATTGTGAGGACTTACCAAGTGGGGGGTCAGTCAACTCCCATCTTTTCATATGCTGTGTATTTATACCTCCCTACTATATTTTCCACTCCATGCACCTGATGAAGTGGGTTTTAGCCCACAAAAGCTTATGCCCAGATAGATTTGTTAGTCTCTAAGGTGCCACAAGGACTCCTCGTTGTTTTAGGAGAAGGAAGTGTCACACTGTATGGAGTGGCTCACGATTGTGAATGCCTACGTCAGGTTAGACTGTCAAAAGCAGGGCAGCCGCACCAAACTGCTGGTGTGTTCTATACTTAGATTTCACCAAGCCAGTAACAAATATGAACTTCTTGATCACTGACTTTTTTTACCCTGGAGTCACAGACAGTCCCCATAGACTCTCCAATCTATCTTGCCACCCAGTGATAAATGGCCACTTACACCAAAAATTACACCACATTAAGGTTGTTTCCAGTCCCAAGAGACCAGTCACTTACCGCAGATTAAATGGTATCCTAGATCTTAAACCAAAGACAATGCCTGTAGCCAATCCTGTAATAAACTATAAAAAAGTTTATTAACTAAGAGAAAGAAATGGGAGTTATTTAAAGATTAATGCAAGCAAGCATATACACACATATGAGTTACCATTTAAATCCTAAGAGTGACAGAGTTGTGATCTCTTAATTCAAAGTGTCTTTCAGGGCAGGCCCCGGAGCTCACTAGCTTCAGTTTAGAGTCACTGGCAGTTCAAAGAGCCAAAAAGATGCAGTTTCTTTTTGTCAGGGGTTTTTATTCCCTTCCCCCAGCGTTCAAGATGATGGGACAAGTTCATGTGCAGGTCTCCTCTTCATGGGGGGGGGGAAAGCAGTCAACAAAGTCTTTTGTCCTCTAATGTTCCACAATGGTTTGTCTGGTGTCTAGAGGCATTCTTCCCTGGACAAGAGATCACACCTCCTGTGGCAAACTAGTGTTTCTCTCCTGACAGTGGGGGTTTACAGTTACAGAGCAAACACTTAACTATCACCTTATAACATGGGATATAGATATTATAAATGAGATTAATGCATACAGCAACATGCAAACATTTCAGAGAGTCTAAACACTAAATACATTCTTATAAGACTAATACCGATTTTGAGCAAAACTAACACACAAGTGGCCTGGTCTGGTCAGCTACAAAGTTGTCTGTTCTTAGCTAATGCCTACAGCCTGGGCAAGAGCTGGCATCTGGCCTGCCAGTGTCACAGGTGGAACCCTATCTGGTGGGTGCACTTGACTATATTTGGGAGGCAGAGAAGGTGCCCAGGCACCATTCCCTGAGGTAGGAAAAGGACAGTGCTTTTGCTTCATGAAAGAGGGGTCTCAGCCAGCCTTGGCTGAAAACGCTGGAGAGAACTTTGGGTGAGATAAGCTTCTTTAGACAAAAGAGAAACTTTTATGCAGTGTTGTAGCCATGTCGGTCCCAGGATATTAGAGAGATAAGATGGGTGAGGTAATATCTTTTATTGGACCAACTTCTGTGGGTGAGAAAGAAAGGCTGATCTCTCTCACCAACAGAAGTTGAGCCAATATAAGATATTACCTCACCCATGTTATCTCTCTAAGAGAGTAACTTATTGAATGTCTAGAAATCATGTTATGATTTTGTTTATTATGTAACCATGTTTCCAGCATTCTACCTATTACTAGACTGTTTTTTTGATAATAAACATGATTATTTTCACTATAAATATATCTAAGTGCCATGGGGTTAAGCTAAGTGCTGGCTCTGAGTTGAATATTGCAAGTTGGTGTGTAAAGTGTTCCCTTGGGACCCTGCAGGGAATGCTCTGAGAACTTGGGGATTGGTATGTGCCTATCGCTGCCTGTACAGAGATAGCAAGGCCTGCGGCTGACTGGCAGAGACAAAACTCCCCCATGCTACAGACAACCGGTGGGGAGGTGCCTCACAAACGTGGGTGCCCTTGGAGAGCAACACACACACACCAACGCAGAACCCTGGAGGGAATAGAGCCGTGCTCTGGGAAGAGCCAAGAAACATGTGAAAGTGTAGCCCATAGGGCTAGCTTGCCTTTATTATATTCAGCAGTAATGCAAGGAATCTGCAGGCCTGTATCCTGTAAGACATTGGCTTCAGCAGTTTTAGCATAAGGCTTGAGGCCTATGAACTTTGACACAGATAAATGGCCTAATGGAAAATGCCAAGTATTGGGGAGCTGAAAATAGAGTGTTTAAGGGGAACCTCTGCCCACAGGAACATGAGTCCAAAGCAAAGAGTGTCATAGCAACAAATTAACGTACATAACAATAACAGGTACATGAGCTACATCCTCAGATACCTAACCTCAAAGGGCCATGGCAACAAATTGATGTATATAAGTTAAAATCATTGATCTACTAACCTAAAGCAGAAGGACCCTCCAACGTTAGTAAAGTGAGAAAATACAAATAAGGAAAAGGGAAGAAACCTCTGCTGATTATGCATCAGACATAGTGGCATCAGCCTAACATAATATAAATGCTGCATCCCAGCCTAGGGGCAGTAGGACTGAGAGATCTAGATCCCTTGGGAGGTGCCAAAATTATGGCCATTGGTGATGGGGGGGAACACGATGGTGATGAAAAAAATAATGGCTAACATTTCAGGTTGTTCTGTAAGGGATGGTGTAAGTATATGGATGTGCCGATGTACATTCTATAGTATCTCTTACCTTACTGGGTTGGAGTGTTTGTGACTGTGCTAAATGTATTAATAAACTATTTGTAAATATAGAAGAGTTCCTATAGTATGAGTGTTGCAACAGGGCACATCAGGGTTCCCAACTATATAATAATTTGAATAATCCTGGGCCTGAACTTGGAACAAGAACCTCAAAGTGTTAACTGCAATCCTTAAGTAATCAATATAATTAATACAAAACCTATAAATCAGGCTACAAAAGGGAAGCTCAGCCTATGGGCCAGGCGGTAGGGCAGGGGCGGGCAAACTTTTTGGCCTGAAGGCCGCATCAGGTTTTGTAAATTGTATGGAGGGCCGGTTAGGGGAGGGGGTCGTGGCCCAGGCCCCACCTCCTATCTGCCCCCCAGAGGACTCCTGCCCCATCCAACCCCCTCCGATCCCTGCTTCCTTATCACGCTGCCTGGAGCGCCGGTGGCACTACAGCTGCACTGCTTGGCTGGAGCTGGGCCACGCCACCGCCGCCGCCACCACCACACAGCACAGAGCACCAGGTCAGGCCGGGCTCTGCAGCTGCGCTGCCCCAGGAGCTCACAGCCCTGCGACCCAGAGCGAGCTGCGGGGGAGGGGGGACAGTAGGGGAGGGGCCGGGGGCGAGCCTCCCGGGCCAGGAGCTCAGGGACCAGGCAGGACGGTCCCGCAGGCCGTAGTTTGCCCACCTCTGCAGTAGGGAGTAGAGGGGAACTGAACAAACGAGAAGAGGAGATGAAATGCACAATGTTAACTTTTTCGGAGGACAACAAAATAATATTTGGAATTTTTAGTACTTCCTGTTCTTACGGCTGGAGAATTGAGAAAGGAGAAGTGATCTGCCCAGCCACAGTCAGGCACAGAGCCAGTGTTAGGGCGCAGAACTCTTTCTCTGACTTTCAAACCCATGTTCCTTCCTGCATGTCACACCAGCCATGAGATGCTGCTTGCTTGTTAGTAGGAGAAGAGGTGCTTCATGGGAGTTAGGGATCCTCTAGCTTTTCCATGGTAGGAACCACCTTTTAATAGAAATATTATCGTCCCTATTTGTGGACACCTCTGGTTCATGATTTTAAAGCCTCATCCTTGGAGTCATATGACCTCGCTGTGGCAACTATAGAAATTGTTTACACGAAAAAGTAATAATTGTTGGCCCGTTGACTTTGAGTGATATGTTTTGGGGGTCAAGGATTTGCTTAATGTAACTGGTTTGTTTACAAAATGTAGAAGTCCCATTTTCTTGAACAGAGGGAATAATAGACTGTAGCCACACACTTGCCTCTCTGCAGAAACCTCAGAGAAAGCACTGCTCCCTTAGGCCTCTCTCCAGGCTCCACACCACCCTTACTTCTTAAGCTCTGTGCTCCTTTTCCTCCCTCACCCCCTATCTTTTATATATGAGAAACCTCTAATCCAATGTTATCTGGTGGCTCTGTGGTCTTGGGAAACCAGGGCACAGTACCCAGCCTGTCTGACTCACAAAAGACCTTCCCTCTGCCCCCGCCCCCAGCCTCTGCTTGAACCAAATCTGCATCAGAAGAAAGACTTATGAAAAGGCAATGGGAGACACACCTAAACCCCTGGGATAAGGATGACAGGATTTAGGAAACTCCCCTAGCCTCTTTTGCATTGAAGATGGAATAAGGGGGCATCTCCATTAGTGTACAGAATGGAGAACAGAGATTCCAAGGCAAGAACCGCATGGAACTCTGGGACCAGAAAAGCAGGGAAGCACTGCATGATGGGGGATCTCTGCTCCAGATGTTAATGAACCCACGCCTGCACACACACACCTCAGTAATTATCAGACCAATTCTAGTAATAAATCCTTTATTGTTATCCAAAATAGTGGAGCTCCCTAATTGCATTGTGAGCTCCCTCCAAGGAACATGGCCCAAAGCCAGGAATGATCAGCTCCCATTTTCTAGCCTGAACAAAACAACTTTGGTATACTCCCATGTTTACACATAAACAAATCTAGTGTTCTCCCTTGAACCATTGTTGTTTCTCTACAAAAAGCCCTACCATGCTCAAGTAAGTGTTCTGATGCCTGGATCCAAAATCTGCATCAGTTCCACTGGGACTTCATCTTCTCCTGACTGATCATGCTGGGGGCTCTGCCTGACTCCAGCACTCTGGACCCTCAGCTACCACCACCACCTGGGAACCCCGATCGATTCAAGCTTCACGGAGTGGTGAGAACCCAGCACTCTCTCTCTTTAAGTATGGCCTTCTGACCCTGACTTGTGTGATCAGTTATAGTTTTATAAACCTGACTTTTATGATCAAGTTTAAGTTAGATTTAATATTATAACTGTTTTGTTTGTTTGGCTCCCCTATGGGTATTACCTGGCAATAAATAACTTTCATGATTAAGTTGGTTGCTTCTCTCTCTCTCCCCCTTGTGGGTGTTTTTTGGTTTCCTCATTCGCTCTGCGGCAGCGCTCCTCGTACCTAAGCTAAAAGATCCCTGCAGCGCCCAAAACTCCTGTGGGGTTTGCTCATCAAGTGGGTTACTACCAGAACAATTGTAACGTAAAAGTGGGGATAGGGACGTGCTGAACCTGGGACATAGGAGGATGGCAGCTTGGAAGTGCTGCTCGACCCAGTCTGCTGAGTCCAGGGGCCATGAGGGTGGCAGATTGAAAGTGCTGCTCGACCCAGACTACTGAGTCCAGGGACATATAAGGGGTCAGCTTGGGAGTGCTGATTAACCTGGTCCTCTCAGACGTGCTCTGTTAATGTGTGTGTTCGTCTTATTCTGGGGCTGGAAGAACCCAGCCCTGGGGAACATGGGTCCTGCAGGGTAGCTCCATTGGGAGGGAACTTGCAGCAGGGAAAAGTAGAGCTCCGTATGAGAACACAAGTGACACAAGCAGTACATTGATAGAATTATAGAACCCCCTTTCCCCCAGAAGAGTAATCCTAATAAATGAGCATACCCCAAAGTAATGGGCAGAGCTGGCAACACCAAGACTATATCTTCACTGCTAAAAGAAAGGTGTGTTCTCACTGGGGGATAATGAAGGTATGTTAGCTATACCAAATTCCAGTGGAGACCAGACACTATAATTTGACCACAAAGTAAACTAGGCAAAGTTAACAATGGGTACAGAGGTATAGTGTTGACCTCACCCAGCTACCCTATAAAAACCTCCAGGGAGCTTATCTCCACCAGGATCTAACTAGTGCACGACAGTTCTCATTTAAAAAAATACACCTTTTTTTTAGCAATGAAGAGAGAGCCTAAGCCTCACCTCACACAGCATTAGAGGCGACGAGTGGGGGAGGTCACGTGCCCCCCCAGATTTGCTGCTTGGCTTGTACTGAACATGCTCACACAGACTGAACATGCTACGTAACTTCTGCTGAAGCTGCTGCCCTCACTCTCCCCCCCACCCCCTGCCCCACTATCAGCAGGTACGGGTTGTCTGCACAGCATGAACTGGAAAAGTGAACTAAGGCAGCACATTTCGTACAGTTGCTTTGTCATAGGCCTGGTCTACACTACGATGTTAGTTCGAATTTAGCAGCGTTATACCGAATTAACCTTGTACCCGTCCACACAACGAGGCCATTTATTTCGACTTAAAGGGCTCTTAAAATCGGTTTCTGTACTCCTCTCCGACGAGGGGAGTAGCGCTGAATTCGAACTTGCTGGTTCGAAGTAGGGTTAGTGTGGACGGAATTCGAAGGTATTGGCCTCCGGGAGGTATCCCACAGTGCACCATTGTGACCGCTCTGGACAGCAATCGAAACTCGGATGCTCTGGGCAGTTGGACAGGAAAAGCCCCGCGAACTTTTGAATTTCATTTCCTGTCTGCCCAGCCTGGTGAGCACAGGTGACCACACAGAGCTGAACAGCACAGGTAGCGATGCAGGCCGACAACCGCAAACGAGCACCAGCATGGACCACACGCGAGATACTGGATCTGATCGCCATATGGGGAGAGGATTCAGTGCTCGCAGAACTGCGTTCCAAGAGACGGAATGCAAAGATCTTTGACAAGATCTCGAAGGGGATGATGGAGAGAGGCCACAATCGGGACTCCATTCAGTGCCGTATAAAGGTGAAGGAGCTCCGACAGGCCTATCAGAAGACGAAGGAGGCCAACGGACGGTCCGGGGCAGAGCCGCAGACATGCCGCTTTTACGATGAGCTGCATGCAATTCTCGGAGGGGCCGCCACCACTACCCCACCCCTGAGCGTGGACTCCGAGGAGGGGTTAATGTCTTCGTTGCATGACGAATCTGCGGACGGGGAAGAGGAGGAGGAGGAGGACGACGAACTTGTGGAGAGCACACAGCGCTCCATTCTCCCCGACAGCCAGGAGCTCTTTCTGACCCTGACAGAGGTGCCCTCCGAACCCTCCCAAGGCGGCATCGCAGACCCCCTGGAAGGGACCTCTGGTGAGTGAACCTTTTCAAATATCTCAAACATGGTTTAAAACAAGTATTTGTTTAATGATTAATTTGCCCTGGGGACTTGGGATGCATTCGCGGCCAGTACAGCTACTGGAAAAGTCTGTTAACGTGTCTGGGGATGGAGTTGAAATCCTCCAGGGACATCTCCATGAAACTCTCCTGGAGGTACTCCAAAAGCTTTTCCAGAAGGTTTCTGGGCAGGGCAGCCTTATTCCGTCCTCCATGGTAGGACACTTGACCGCGCCATGCTAGCAGCAAGTAATCCGGTATCATTGCTTGACAAAGCTTGGCAGCGTATGGTCCCGGTGTTTGCTGGCATTCAAGCAACATCCGCTCTTTATCTTGCTGTGTTATCCTCAGGAGAGTGATATCGTTCAGGGTAACCTGTTTGAGATATGGGAATGTAATTAGGGGGACAGAGGTGGCCCCGTTCCTACTGGGCTGTTTGCCTGTAGCTGAAAAGAAATCTTTCCCTGCAGTTAGCCAAGCGGGCGGGGGGGAGGGGGTGGATAATGTCGCTGAGTTTTTCGCGTTTGGCTAGCAGGGGTCTTCCCTGATACCAGCCACGTGGTGGGGGGAGGGGTAACGCGATCATCCCACAGAAGTGGATGGGGGGGCTAGTTTGCGATCTGCATGGATCTTCCATGGTACCAGCCACGTGGTGGGGGGAGGGGGTCATCCCACAGAATTGAATGGGTGGGTGGGGGGTGGTTGTTATGTTATCTGATGCTGCACGGTAACAGGGAAACCGCAGCACGTAAAGGGCTTTGCTTGCTATGGGAAAGGAGGGCGCTGATTTAATGCAGAAGCAGCAGGACAATGGCTTACCATGGCTGCATACAAGCCGAAATCTGTTGCCCGGCCCTGCGTCTGCTGTGATCTCTAACACCAAAGCCGCGGGCACTCAATATAAGATGCAAAAAGCGACCTTGTACATTGCTATGTAATGTGAAAAGTGTTCACCGTGAAAGAGTATAAGCATTGTTCTATAAAATGTATCTTTTTACATACTTCTCTCCTTTTTTTCCCTCCTACTGCAGCTGCAAATTCTTCCATCCTCCCGCCCCCAGCACGAAGGCTCTCCCAGATAAGGAGGCGAAAGAGGCGCACCCGAGACGATATGTTCTCGGAAATAATGCAGTCGACCCGGGATGAGAGAGCTAATTTTAACGATTGGAAGGAGACTGTATTGAAATTCCGTCAAGAGGCCAGTGACCGTGAGGAGAAGAGGGACCAGCGGGAGGACATGAGGGACCAACGGGAGGAGAAAAGGGATGAACGTGAGGAGAGAAGGGACGAACGCGAGGAGAGGAGGGACGCCCGAGAGGAGAAGTGGCGGGATGCAACGCTGGGGCTGCTGCGTGATCAGACAGACATGCTCCGGCGTCTGGTGGAGCTCCAGGAACGGCAGCTGCCGGATTACCGGGTGCCGCTGCAGCCCCTCTATAACCGCCCTCCCCCCTCCCCAAGTCCCGTAGCCTCCTCACCCCGACGTGTAAGAACGCGGGGGGGGAAGCTCCGTGCAACCTGCCAGTCCACCCCATTAGAGAGCCCGAGCAAAAGGCTCTCATTATTTTGAATGTTGTTCCTGCCCTGTTCCTTCACTCCTACCCTCCTCCCAAACCCCACCCGGACTACCTGGTTATTTCTCTCCCTATGTTCATTACCCCCCGTTAATAAAAAGTTCTTGATTTGTAATTTGAAAACGACACTGACTTTATTTTTTTTTAAATAAAACTGGGATCGAAGGGGGAAGGGGGAAGGGTGGGTTGCTTACAGGGAATGAGTGAATCAAGTGGGCGGGTTTTCAACAGGGACAAACAAACATAACTTTCACACAGGAGCCTGGGCAGCACTGAAACTTGTTTTCAGAGCTTCTCTGATGCGCACCGCTTCCTGGTGTGCTCTTCTAATCGCCCTGGTGTCTGGCTGCGCGTAATCAGCGGCCAGGCGGTTTGCCTCAGCCTCCCACCCCGCCATAAAGGTCTCCCCCTTGCTCTCACAGAGATTGTGGAGCACACAGCAAGCTGCAATAGCAATGGGGATGTTGGTTTGGCTGAGGTCCGAGCGAGTCAGTAACGAGCGCCAGCGACCTTTTAAACGTCCAAAGGCACACTCTACCACCATCCTGCACTTGCTCAGCCTGTAGTTGAACCGCTCCTGAGTACTGTCCAGGCTGCCTGTGTATGGCTTCATGAGCCACGGCATTAAGGGGTAGGCTGGGTCCCCAAGGATAACGATGGGCATCTCAACATCCCCAATGGTAATTTTCCGGTCTGGAAAGTAAATCCCTTGTTGCAGCCGTTTAAACAGACTAGTGTTCCTGAAGACGCGGGCGTCATGAACCCTTCCCGGCCATCCCACGTTGATGTTGGTGAAACGTCCCTTGTGATCCACCATTGCTTGCAGCACCATAGAAAAGTACCCCTTGCGGTTTATGTACTGGCTGCCCTGGTGCTCCGGTGCCAAGATCGGGATATGGGTTCCATCTATCGCCCCACCACAGTTAGGGAATCCCATTGCAGCAAAGCCATCCACAATGAGCTGCACATCTCCCAGCGTCACTACCTTTTTTAGCAGCAGCTCAACGATTGCTTTGGCTACTTGCATGACAGCAGCCCCCACGGTAGATTTTCCCACTCCGAACTGATTACCGACTGACCGGTAGCTGTCCGGTGTTGCAAGCTTCCACAGGGCTATCGCCACTCGCTTCTCAACTGTGAGGGCTGCTCTCATCTTGGTGTTCTGGCGCGTCAGGGCAGGGGAAAGCAAGTCACAAAGTTCCAGGAAAGTGCCCTTACGCATGCGAAAGTTTCGCAGCCACTGGGAATCGTCCCACACCTGCAGCACTATGCGGTCCCACCAGTCAGTGCTTGTTTCCCGGGCCCAGAATCGGCGTTCCACAGCAAGAAGCTGCCCCATTGCCAACATGATCTCCAAAGCGCCGGGGCCCGTGGCGCGAGACAATTCTGTGTCCATGTCCATGTCCGCATCACTCTCGTCGCCGCGCTGCCGTAGCCGCCTCCTCCTCGCCTGGCTTTTCTGGTCCTGGTTGAGCATAAACTGCACTATAATGCGCGTGGTGTTTACAATGTTCATGACTGCAAACTTGAGCTGAGCGGGATCCATCCTTGCCGAGGTACGGCGTCCGCTCAGTTCAACAAGGAAAAAAGGCGCGAAATGGTTGTCTTCCGTTGTTTTCACGTAGGGAGGGGGAGGATGTTCCCAGAACCGCCCGCGACAATGTTTTTTGTCCCATCAGGCATTGGGATATCGACCCAGAATTCCAATGGGCGGGGGGGACTGCGGGAACTCTGGGATAGCTACCCACAGTGCAACGCTCTGGAATTCGACGCTAGTCTTTTCTGCATGGACGCGCACCGCCGAATTAATCCGCTTACTGTGGCCGCGTACCATCGAATTAAAAAAATCGGTTTCATAAAATCGAATTCCGTAAATTCGGACTAATCCTGTAGTGTAGACGTACCCATACAAAGGAACCTCAAAGCTTTAATTGCTAGCCAAAAGTGTGCTTTGGCTCACATGATAACTGTAACAAATCTGGGATGCAGTTACTGCATGGCATCTTAAGCTTTTTCTATGGAAATGTGAATCCTGTGTCCTTCCACATCTTTGACACCTAATATGAAAGCCATGTAATTTTAGCTATCAATGAAATTGAGCAGCTTGAAAAGAGGAGAGCCCATATTATGTGACCAGCCAGTTCACCACAGACCTCCAGTTGTCCTGGCCAGGCTCTCCACAGAGATATAGTTCATACCATGGCAAAGTTAAAGACCTGCATGAAGGAGTCTCCTAGAAACATCTTTACATGGCTTGCCATGTCATCTAACAGCGCTGTTAGCAGCTACTCTGCCCATTACAGTGATCCTCAGATTAGAGCATTTAAAAAGTGTTCATTAATGGAAAAGGGATGATGCAACATTACAAGCAAAAAAAAAGTGGGACACTTAGGAAGAAGTATATGGAACTGGGATTTAGGTGATGCAGAAAATGGCTTATAGAAAGGGAGTTGGGAGACCTTTTGTAAAAAGTGCAACACATTGCTTAAAATACCTAGAAGCTTCCACAGAAGCGAGCTACTTAGCCTACAGGCAGTTAGCATGGGAATAGTGCTCCTGGAGCTTCTGCATGGTTGGACAGCTCTGAATGGCAGCCATTGTAATACTGGTAAACCAAGTGCCAGCTCTGGCCAAGGCTGCTGGTGTTAGCTAGGAACTGACAAACTCATAGCTGGAAGCCAAACCAGCTCATCTGTATTTTAGTTTTGTTCAAAATATGTATTATCTTAGAAGAACATATCTAGTGTTTATGTATCTCTGGGTATGTCTACACAGCAAAGAAAAACCCGTGTCTGGCCCATGCCAGCTGGCTCGGGCTTGTGGGGCTTGGACTGCGGGGCTTCTTTCATTGCTGTGTAGACTTCTGGGCTCAGGGTCATAGAATAGGATCCTAGAGTCCACACTCCAGCCTGAGCCCAGACTTCTACACCGCAGTGAAACAGCCCTGCAGTCAGAGCCCCACAAGCCTGAGCCAGCTGGCACGGGCCAGACGCGGGTGTCTAGTTTCTGTGTAGACATACCCTATGAAATGCTTGTAAATTGCTGCATGCATTAATCTCACTTGTCATGCCTGTATGCCATGCTATAAGGAAATATGTAAGTTTTGCTTTATAACTTTGAAAACAATTGCTCTGAACTTGTGAACCCAGGCACAGGAATCATCCCCCCAACTCATTAAGGAGGCCTATCAAGATTAAACGGGCCATTAAGAAACATCACAGTACAAAGGATTGGTGAATGGCCCTAACACACCTTGGAAATGCTACAGGCAAGGGAGCTCCTCTCATGGACTGGAAGACCAAATGTAAAAGATGAAACTGGGTCACAAGAAAATTTGTCATCTCTTTGCTGTTTAAATTCTCATCATAGGGCCAGAGACACTAAACTAACTATGTCGCTCAGGGGAATGAAAAATTCACACCCCTGAACGACGTAGTTACACTGACCTATCCCCTGGTGTCGGCGGGAGAGCTTCTTCCGTTGACATAGCTACCACCTCTCTCATCAGCATAGAACAGTGGTGGGCAACCTGCGACCTGCACGCGGCCTGTCAGAGTAATCCGCTGGTGGACCACAAGACAGTGTTTATATTGACCATCCGCAGGCATGGCCGCAGCTCCCAGTGGCCGTGGTTCGCTGTTCCTGGCCAGTGGGAGCTAGAGGAAGCAGTGCCCGGCCCACGCTGCTTCCCGCAGCTCCCATTGTCCGGGAACAGCAAACTTGGGCCACTGGGAGCTGTGGGCGGCCGTGCCTGCGGACGGTCAATGTAAACATTCTTGCAGCCCGCCAGTGGATTACCCTGATGGGCCGCATGCAGCCCGTGGGTCACAGGTTGCCAACCACTGGCATAGAAGCTGTGATACTGTGGTGGTAGCTGGCTAGCTCAGGTCACGACCTCATGAAAGTGTTAATCGTACCCATTCACTTGTATGTGGATATCAAAGAGCTGTTAAGTGCTTGGTAGTCATAAGCCCATTCATTGTTGTTGCTAAGAAATCAAGGAAAATGTTACTGGTATTGCTTTCGTCTGTCTGTATCCTGTACTTAATTAACCTTAAGATCAAAGATGTGTATACACTGCATGAAACTAATTAATACTAACTGTATTGTCTTCACTTATCTATCCCTGTTATAATGAATAGCCAGCAATTACCTTATGTAAATCAGTGTAGCTGGATTACTTGTGTATGCATGGGAAGTAGGTTAAATTCAAAAAGTGGGTCATTATGTGTCCCATGATGGGAAGTCTAGGGACACATACTGTGCTGGGAATACCTGCCAAACTGTTTCCAGCTTGTCTTCCTGTGAGCAAGATCATACTGGATCCTGGGAGCAATTCTTCATCTCTGAACTGCTTGGGTTCTGACAGGGGGAACCTTATGCGATTGGACAGAGAACCCAAAAACTATTTTGGGAAACCGTGAGGAACTTATGGAAAGCAAACAGACATTACATCTCTGCATCATTTGGACTACAACTCTAATTCACCTGTAATGTAGTTTATCTGCTTGAACCTCTCAGTAACTCTCTTTTTTCTTAACTAATCAATCTAAAGTTTAATTACTAAAGGATTGTCTACAGCGTTGTCTTTGGTGAAATCTGAAGTATACTTGGACCTAGGGATAAGTGATTCGATCTCTGGGGCTGGAAGTAACCTAATGTGTGGTGAATTTGCTTTTAATAACCTTTCATCATAAAGTAAGTTTGTCTGGGTGGTAAAAAGGGGTTGGAATGCCTAAGGGGACTGTCTGTGACTCTGTGGTAAAACTAATATAGTGATACAGGAGTACCATTTTGGTGAATGCTAATGATAGAATATATCACCAGTTTGGGGTGTCTATCCTATTTTCTGACAGTCTGTCCTGAATTTGGCATTCTTAGCGGTGAGTCACTTCAGGCAGCGTGACAGAAGCGTCTTCACTTAGACACTACAGTGGCGCAGCTTCATCGGTGCAGGGTTATAAGTGTAGGCATGCCCTAACACAGAAATCTCCAGGGGTTACCCTGGGCTCTGCCCTGAAAGACATTTTGAATGGGCAGATTACATCTCTTTCACCTTTAGGAACCATAGATGGTAATTCACGTGTGTGCATGTAGCGCGGCGGTGTGGTTCCCCACTGCCCCAGAGAGGGACGAGCCCCTCCCAACACCAGAGTGGGCAGAGCCAGCGAGTCCTGTGCCCGCCCACCCCAAGGCACAGGACAGGAAGTATAAAAGCCCGACCCCAGAGCTCACCTGAGGAGCAGCCGCTGGAGAGGCCAGACACCTCCGGCCTAGCTTCTGGTTGGGAGACCCCGACGACCTACAGTGGACCTGAGGACTGGCCTGACCTGCCGACGCCTGATGCTGACCAGAGCCCCGAGGAGCTGCCCAGCCTGCCCTTCGCCAGTTATCCAGAGGACACTGTCCGGACCCAGGTACCTCCAGAGGGGGAGTTCGGAAGTAGCCCAGGGGCAGCCGACGTCAGTGTGAGCCCGTCAGTGTGTTGCGGCCAGGATCCCCACTGACGCAGCAGCAGGACTTGTGCCGCTGTTACAGCCCCGGGCTGGGATGCAGTGGAGTAGTGGGAGGGCCTGCGTCCCCCCTGCCACCCACGAGTTGGGTAGCAATCTCCCCCTCTCCCAGGCCCCTCTGAGCCAAGAGCCTGGGCTGGTTGTTTACCTGCCTTTGCTCAGCCCCTGCCTGAGGGCCTGAGCCACTGACTCTTTGCTGCCCCGCCCTGACCCAGGGCCTGGGCCTGCTAGATAAATACTGTTTGCTCAGCTCTAGCCTGAGGACCTGAGCCTTCAACTCACTATTGCCCTGCCCCGACTCAGGGCCTGGGCCTGGGCCTGCTAATTGTATAAACTGTTGCTCAGCTCCTGCCTGAGGACCTGAGCCCTTGACTCCCTATTGCCCGCCGACCACAGGCCGGGTGCGAATAACTGTCTGTGTTTGCCTCTATTGCTGTCGCGGCGAGAGACTCCCGGGCTAATTCCCTGTCAGCAACTGGAAGGAAGTAGCGAGGCGATGTAGTTCCCAGCTGCCCCGGAGAGGCAAGAGCCCTGGCCAGACCCCTCTACAGGGCAGATGGTGCTTGCTTTAACCTGTAAATAACGTCTTTTTCCTAGTTAATAAACCTTTAGTTAGTTTATTACAGGATTAGCTACAGGCATTGTCTTTGTTGCGAGAGCTAAGATACCCCAGATCAATTTGTAAGTGACTGGTCTCTGGGGACTGGAAGCAACCCGAACAGGGGCTGCTAACAGGGAGTTTCGCAAGGGAGTTTGGGAAGGGGGCGAGGGTCCCTTGCCAGTTCTATCTGTTTTCCCTTTATTCCCCTTAAAACCTATAAACCAAACTACATTCAAAACTTCTTGCTTAAACAACCCTTTCAGCGGACAGGGGGCTGCAGACAGGGGAGTTTGAGAGGGAGTCTATGGCCCCGTCTACACTACCCGCCGAAATCGGCGGGTAGCCATCGAAGTATCGGGGATCGAATTATCGCGTCTTGTCTGGACGCAATAAATCGATCCCCGAACGCGCTACTTCGAACTCCGGTACTCCTGCAGGGTGAGCGGAGTTACCGGAGTCGAAGTGGGAGCCGCGAACTTCGATCGCGGCGCCGCGCGGACGCGAGGTAAGTCGCGTTAGTTCGAACTAAGGTACTTCGACTTCAGCTACGCTATTCGCGTAGCTGAAGTCGAAGTACCTTAGTTCGATCCCGCCCCTAGTGTGGACCAGCCCTGACAGACGGAGGCTTACGATGGTTAGGAAGACCTGCAACACCTGTGCCAGCACTGCTTCTGTCTCCTCCCTCCTGCGCCTGTAGCCAGACAGAGCACCTGCTGCGCCTGTAGCCAGACAGAGCGCCTGAGATCCTGGTGTGGTTTTGCAGAGACTGTAACTTGCAATTTCCACTTACTGATATCCAGGCTGGGGGGACCATCCAATGTGAAAGGTGCCTGGTGGTGGAATCTCTCAGGCAGCAGGTGGGAGATCTACAGGAGGAGGTGGCTAGGTTGAGGAGCATCCGAATCCACAAGCAATTCCTGGACAGTGTCCATGTGGAGACAGCTGAGATAGCTGTCCCAGTACACAGGACTGCTGATACACCACTTGTGGAGGAGGAGATGGCTCAGGGTGGACACTGGCAGCTGGTTACTTCTGGCAGCAGGCAGTGCTCCACCCCTGCTTCGAACCCTTCCGCCGTGGTAATAGGTAACCGTTATGCTCTTCTTGATACAGGAGAGAAGGAATCACCCCCTACAGTAAAGGAGGAGAAGCCTCGTACCCCTAAGGCTGGGAGGTCTGCTGCCACCACTGCGAATAGGAAACGTAGGGTAGTGGTGGTCGGAGACTCTCTGCTGAGGGGGACAGAGGTGCCCATCTGTCTCCCTGACATTTCATCTCGGGAGGTATGCTGCCTGCCGGGGGCCCGTATCTGAAATGTTACGGAGGCATTGTCGAGGATTATCCAGCCCTCTGACTACTACCTCATGCTACTCATCCATGTGGGCACAAATGATACTGCGAGGTGTGACACTGAGCGGATCAAGAGTGACTACAGGGCTCTGGGAGTACGGGTGAAGGAATTTGGAGCGCAGGTGGTATTCTCTTTGATTCTTCCTGTCAAAGGTAGGGGCCCGCGCAGAGACAGATGCATCATGGAGGTGAATGCCTGGCTGCGAAGATGGTGTCACCAGGAGGGCTTTGGCTTCCTTGACCACGGGATGCTATTCGAGGAAGGACGGCTAGGCAGAGATGGCGTTCACCTTTCGAGGAGGGGAAAGACCCTATTTGGACACAGACTGGCTAACCTAGTGAGGAGGGCTTTAAACTAGGTTCGACGGGGACAGGTGAGCAAAGCCCACAGGTAAGTGGGGAACATGGAGACCTGGGAGATGGGTCGGAAACAAGAGGGAGCGTGGGCTATAATGGCAGAGAAAAAGGAAGGTCAGGGCAAAACTGGGAGGCAAGATCGAACCAGTATCTTAGATGCCTATATACAAATGCAAGAACTATGGGTAATAAGCAGGAAGAACTGGAAGTGCTAATAAATAAATACAACTATGACATTGTTGGCATCACTGAAACTTGGTGGGATAATACACATGATTGGAATGTTGGTGTGGATGGGTACAGCTTGCTCAGAAAGGATAGACAGGGGAAAAAGGGAGGCGGTGTTGCCTTATATATTAAAAATGTACACACTTGGACTGAGGTGGAGATGGACATAGGAGACGGAAGTGTTGAGAGTCTCTGGGTTAGGCTAAAAGGGGTAAAAAACAAGGGTGATGTCATGCTAGGAGTCTACTACAGGCCATCTAACCAGGTGGAAGAGGTGGATGAGGGTTTTTTTTAAACAACTAACAAAATCATCCAAAGCCCAAGATTTGGTGGTGATGGGGGACTTCAACTATCCAAATATATGTTGGGAAAATAACACAGCGGGGGACAGGCTATCCAACAAATTCTTGGACTGCATTGCAGACAACTTTTTATTTCAGGAGGTTGAAAAAGCTACTAGGGGGGAAGCTGTTCTAGACTGGATTTTAACAAATAGGGAGGAACTCATTGAGAATTTGAAAGTAGAAGGCAGCTTGGGCGAACGTGATCATGAAATCATAGAGTTTGCAATTCTAAGGAAGGGTAGAAGGGAGTACAGCAAAATAGAGACAATGGATTTCAGGAAGGCGGATTTTGGTAAGCTCAGAGAGCTGATAGGTAAGGTCTTATGGGAATCAAGACTGAGGGGAAAAACAACTGAGGAGAGTTGGCAGTTTTTCAAAAGGGACACTATTAAGGGCCCAAAAGCAAGCTATTCCGCTGGTTAGGAGAGATAGAAAATGTGGCAAAAGACCACCTTGGCTTAACCACAAGATCTTGCATGATCTAAAAAATAAAAAGGAGTCTCATAAAAAATGGAAACTAGGACAGATTACAAAGGATGAATATAGACAAACAACACAGGAATGCAGGGGCAAGATTAGAAAGGCAAAGGCACAAAATGAGCTCGAACTAGCTACAAGAATAAAGGGAAACAAGAAGACTTTTTATCAATACATTAGAAGCAAGAGGAAGACCAAAGACAGGGTAGGCCCACTGCTCAGTGAAGAGGGAGAAACAGTAACAGGAAACATGGAAATGGCAGAGATGCTTAATGACTTCTTTGTTTCGGTCTTCACCGAGAAGTCCAAAGGAATGCCTAACATAGTGAATGTTAATGGGAAGGGGGTAGGTTTAGCAGATAAAATAAAAAAAGAACAAGTTAAAAATCACTGAAAAGTTAGATGCCTGCAAGTCACCAGGGCCTGATGAAATGCATCCTAGAATACTCAAGGAGCTAATAGAGGAGGTATCTGAGCCTCTAGCTATTATCTTTGGAAAATCATGGGAGACGGGAGAGATTTCAGAAGACTGGAAAAGGGCAAATATAGTGCCCATCTATAAAAAGGGAAATAAAAACAACCCAGGAAACTACAGACCAGTTAGTTTAACTTCTGTGCCAGGGAAGATAATGGAGCAAGTAATTAAGGAAATCATCTGCAAACACTTGGAAGGTGGTAAGGTGATAGGGAATAGCCAGCATGGATTTGTAAAGAACAAATCGTGTCAAACCAATCTGATAGCTTTCTTTGATAGGATAACGAGTCTTGTGGATAAGGGAGAAGCTGTGGATGTGGTATACCTAGACTTTAGTAAGGCATTTGATACGGTCTCGCATGATATTCTTATCGATAAACTAGGCAAATACAATTTAGATGGGGCTACTATAAGGTGGGTGCATAACTGGCTGGATAACCGTACTCAGAGAGTTGTTATTAATGGTTCCCAATCCTGCTGGAAAGGCATAACAAGTGGGGTTCCGCAGGGGTCTGTTTTGGGACCGGCTCTGTTCAATATCTTCATTAACGACTTAGATATTGGCATAGAAAGTACGCTTATTAAGTTTGCAGATGATACCAAACTGGGAGGGATTGCAACTGCTTTGGAGGACAGGGTCATAATTCAAAATGATCTGGACAAATTGGAGAAATGGTCTGAGGTAAACAGGATGAAGTTTAACAAAGACAAATGCAAAGTGCTCCACTTAGGAAGGAACAATCAGTTTCACACATACAGAATGGGAAGAGACTGTCTAGGAAGGAGTACGGCAGAAAGGGATCTAGGGGTTATAGTGGACCACAAGCTAAATATGAGTCAACAGTGTGATGCT
>QXTE01000093.1:4525034-4548696 GCA_003942145.1 Platysternon megacephalum | reverse complement strand
GGGGGGGGGGGGGGGGGGAGATGCAGGCTGGATGCACGGTTTATATATTGTTATTGCTCAGTCCCTGCCTGAGGGCATGAGCACCTGACTCACCATTTCCCCGCCCTGACCTAGGGCCTGGACGTCAGCCTGGAAACCTGGGCTCACTGTTTATATACTGTGGTTGCTCAGCCCCTGCCTGAGGGCATGAGCATCTGACTCACCATTGCCCTGCCCTGACCTAGGGCCTGGGCTTATGACTAACTGTTTATTTCTGCCCTCACAAAGGCTGCGGAGGAAGACTCCTGCAGCCAGACTAATTCCCTGCTAGGCCTCCTCCTGAACCTAATGAGGCGGTGTGATTCCCTACCACTCCAGAGAGAGACGAGCCACAGCTAACCTCTCTACACGTGGTGGAGTATGTGGGCACGATCCCTCGACCCCTGTGAGAACAGGTCTGGGGGGAAACATAACCCAGAAAGAGCCATGGATATAGACAAACTTATCAAGCTCCTGACCGAGAGCCAGGAGCAGCGGCAGCAAGCGGCCCAGCTCCAGCAGCAGCAGCATGCGGCCTAGTTCCAGCAGTAGCAGCAGCTCATCCAGCAGCTAGGAGCACAGCAGCAGCAGCTGATTCGGGACCTGGGGGTTCAGAACCAGGAACACCAGTGGCAATGCCTGCAGCAGCTGACGATGGTACTGCCTTGTCCCACTGAGTCCCAGCCGGGAGACACAGCCGGGTCACCCTGAACCGCGGCGTGGTGCGGCTGACAAAGATGGGACCCGATGATAACCATGAAGCCTTTTTGGTAACTTTTGGCGCTGGTTGCGGGATGGGCCCCTGACCAATGGGCCACCCTCTTGGCCCTGTACTTGACCGGGACAGCCCAAACGGCGTACAGAGGGCTGTCTTACGGAGGATGCAAAGGACTATAGCCAGGTAAAGGCAGCTATCCTGGATGCCTTGGACGTCAGCCTGGAAACCTTTTGGCAGCGGTTCCGGAGCCAGACCTACCCCACAGGCGCCAGACCCCGGTTGGTGGCCCAAGAGCTGAGGGAAGCGTGCAAGCGGTGGCTACAGCCGGGGAGGCAGACCACAGACGAGGTCATGAAGCAAATTATTTTAGAACAGTTCGTCCACATCCTCCTGTCGCGGGGAAGGGCCTGGGTGCTTCGCCATTGGCCAGCGACACTAGCCGCCACTGTCGCATTGATGGAAGACTTCCTCATGGCCGAAGTGCCAGTGGGACCAGCTACCCGAGCCCACCCCCCAGGACCAGAGCACCCTAACCCCGAAAAGAAACAGGGTGCCCAGACCGAAGTGTGGCGCCTCCCACGCAGACAAGGGGCTCGCTCAGGGCTTTGGGCCAGACGCCCCAAACTCCCACGTCGACAAGGATCCATGCCCCCCCGTGCGGAGCATCCTGAGGACCAGAGTCCCCCCAGGGGCCAGATGGAAGGGCCCACCTGGGGCGGTCCCCCAGAACTCAGGCCCTGTTTTTTATGCGGGAAATACGGACACTTGCGGCGTGATTGCATGGAGATGGACTGCAGCTTCAGCCACGTCTGTGCAGGAGAGACCCAGGTCCGGCTGCCACAGGTCCCCAAGATCACGGTTCCAGTAGTTGTCAGGGACCACCCAACCCTGGCCCTGATTGATTCGGGCTGCGGCCGACCCCCCACCTGGGGACGATCCAGCTGCAATGCATCCACAGCGACATGCAGCCATACCCCAGTGCCCGGGTCCTGCTCACCATGGCCGGGGTCACACAGCGGATGGTCGTCTGCCTGGCTCCTGGGGCATGACTGGCCGGCGTTCGAGGAGGTCCTCCACTTGACCCCTGCGCTGGAAGGGGATTGCCCCGAGGCCCAGCCGGAGAAGGAGGAGGTCCCGGACCCCGAGCGAGGGACCAAGGAACCCAAGAACCTCCTGCCTGGACCGTCTGTCGAACCCCTACTTAACACCAACTTTTGCTGCCATCAAAGAGCGGACCCCACCCTTAGTCGGGCCTACAGACAACTAGCCGCCATCGCTGGAACCATGATTGACCCGCATTGCATAAATCAGTGGCCCCGTTTTGAGCTACACCATAACCGTCTTTACAGGGGGGAACGGGATCCCCGCACAAAGGAACCACGGAGCCAGCTGCTGGTGCCTCGTTGCCACTGACGAGGAGTGATGAAGCTCGCACACGACATTCCTGCCGCAGGGCACTTGGGCCATGAAAAGACCGTCGCCCGGATTTTGACGTGGTTCTTCTGGCCCGGCATTCACCAGGAGATGAGGAACTATTGTAACTCCTGCCCAGAGTGCCAATTAGCAGCTCCCTCACAGGTGCCCAAGGCCCCTTTGGTTCCCATGCCTATAGTGGAGATGCCATTTGAGCGGGTGGCCATGGACCTGGTGGGCCCGCTCCCGAGAAGTGCCGTGGGATTCCAGTACGTGTTGGTCATCGTTGATTATGCCCACCCATTTTCCTGAGGTCGTGCCATTGCGGAGCACCACCGCCTGAACCATCGCTGGCGAACTAGTGAAGGTTTTCGCTTGAGTGGGACTGCCCTAGGAGATGCTAACGGACCAGGGCACCAATTTTACCTCCCAGCTGTTGTGACAGGTATGCGAGCTTCTGGAAGTTAAACAGTTGTGCACCTCCGTCTACCACCCACAGACTGACGGGCTGGTGGAACGATTCAATCAGACCCTGAAGGAGATGCTGCGCAAGTGCCCCCGAGAGGAGCTACGCCGGTGGGATCAGCTATTCCCGCCCTTACTGCTGGCAATCCGCGAGGTACCCCAGTCATCAACAAAATTTTCCCCGTTCGAGCTACTATATGGCCGCCACCTGCGGGGCCTATAAGACTTAATGCAGAAGACACGGGAGCAGTCTCTGTCTCCAGTCCAGGGCCTCCTGCGGTATGTTCAGCTCCAGCACCTCTCTCAGGCCGGAGCCCTAGCACACGAAAACTTAAAAGCCACACAGGAAGCCCAGGCACGAACCTTCTCCAACCATTTGTGACAGAACCGCCCCCAACCCCACCTCGGAAGCATCTGTTTGTAAAATAACCAGGAAGTGCGGGTCCGTGCCTTTGAGCCAGGTGATCAGGTCCTGCTCCTCCTGCCATCAAGTGAATCAAAGCTGCTAGCCTGGTGGCAAGGACCCCATGAGGTGGCCCAGAAGGTCGGGCCCATCACCTATGAGGTCCACCAGCCCAACCGGCGTAAGAAGACCCAGCGATATCACGTGAATCTCTTGAAACCATGGCGGGAGCAGGAGGGCCTGTTAATTAACCCTTACCTGCCAGAACCAGAGTTGGGTTCCGCGCGCCACTGACAGAGGACCCCGAAAGGACCCCAGCTCGGGGAAACGCTCACGGAGGACTGGATAAATTCATGGTGGCTAAGTCCATAAATGGCTATTAGCCAGGATGGGTAAGAATGGTGTCCCTGGCCTCTGTTCGTCAGAGGATGGAGATGGATGGCAGGAGAGAGATCACTTGATCATTGCCTGTTAGGTTCACTCCCTCTGGGGCACCTGGCATTGGCCACTGTCGGTAGACAGATACTGGGCTAGACGGACCTTTGGTCTGACCTGGTACGGCCTTTCTTATGTTCTTATGAGCAGCGAAAGCAGGCCCAATGTCTCCTGCAGGCTTTCAGGGGAACCTTTACAGTCCTACCTGGTTACACAACCCTGGTCCATCATTCCGTCCAGACCGAGCTGGGGAAGGTAATCCACGAGATGACCAGGCCTCTGCCACACCGAATGCGACAGGAGGTCGAGGAAGAAGTACAGGCCATGCTAGCCTTAGGAGTCATCAAGCTGTCGCAGAGCAAGTGGCGCAGTCCGGTGGTCTTGGTGCCCAAGCCTGACGGCACACGGCGCTTCTGTATAGACTTCCGACGGGTTAACGCCATCTCACGGTTTGATGCTTATCCTATGCCCCGTGTGGATGAACTGCTTGGCCGTCTAGGGGAGGCCCGTTTCATCACCACCCTCGACCTCAGTAAGGGATATTGGCAGATCCCGCTCGACCCCATCTCTAAAGAGAAGACGGCATTCGCCACCCCAACGGGACTCTACCAGTTTACCCAGATGCCTTTCGGCCTCCATGGGGCGCCGACGACATTCCAGCGGCTAATGGATCGCCTTTTACAGCCCCATCAAGACTATGTGGCAGCATATCTGGACGATGTCATAGTGTACAGCCGCCAGTGGGAGGACCACCTGGAACGCGTAGCTGCGGTCCTGAGATCCCTGCAACAGGCAGGACTGATGGCCAACCCCCAAAAATGTTGCATTGGATGGCAGGAGGCAACGTACCTGGGATACACCATAGGGGAAGGACGAGTGAACTGGCAGCCTGTCCGCCACCCACCATGAAACGCCAAGTGCGACAGTTCCTGGGGCTCACCAGCTACTATCACCGATTCATCCCCCAGTTTGCCTCCATCGCAGCCTCCTTAACAGGGCTTTTGACGAAGGACAGTCCCCGGCGGGTGCTGTGGCCCCAAGAATGTGAAGAAGCCTTCTTGACACTCCAGAAGTGTCTCTGCCAGGAGCCAGTCCTATACAGCCCAGACTTTGACCATGAGTTCATCCTCCACACGGATGCCTCAGAGGTGGGGCTCGGGGCCGTCCTGTCCCAAGAAGTGGATGGAGAAGACCACCCAGTTTTATATCTTAACCGAAAATTATTCCCCCGTGAGAAGAACTATGCGGTAATAGAAAAAGAAGCACTCGCCGTGAAGTGGGCCTGTGACGCCCTACGGTACTACCTCCTCGGGGCCCCGTTTACACTAGTCACGGACCATGCCCCACTCCAATGGTTAATGAGGATGAAAAATAACAACACTAGATTACTGCACTGGTATCTGGCCTTACAGCCCTATGCTTTCACCATCTGACATAGGGCCGGCAAGGACCATGCGAATGCGGACTTCCTGTCCCGCCTAGGAGGGATGGAAGAGCCTGGCCCTGACGAACAGGAGCCAGACTTGAGGGAAGGAGGGAGGGAGGGTGTGTGTGTGGGTGGGGGGGGCTCCCCGGAGAGACGAGCCCCTCCGGACACCACGGTGGGCGGAGCTAGTGAGCTCTGAGCCCGCCTCCCAGAGGGTCAGACGGTGCCCCGGAAGTATAAAGCCTCGACCTCAGAGCTCACTGGGAAAGCAGCCACCGGAGAGGCCAGATGGCTCTGGCCTAGGCCATGACTGGGAAGCACCAGTGACCCGCGGTTCATGCAAGGACTGGCCCGACCTGCCCTGCGCTCGCTACCCGGAGGAGTTGTCGGGCCTGCCCTGCGCTCACTATCTGGAGGAGCTGCCGGGCCTGCCTCTCGACAGCTACCCCGAGGAGCCCATGGTGCTGGACCCCCCGGAGGACACCACCCTGACCCAGGTACCACACGAGGGGGAGTTCAGAAGTAGTCTGGCTGCAGCACTGCCAGAGCCCATGTCAGTGTGTTGCGGCCAGGATCCCCACTGACACAGCAGCGGGTCTTCTGCCACTGCTAGGGCCCCGGGCTGGGACGCAGTGGAGTGGGAGGGCCTGCGTCCCCCCTGCCACCCAACGCGTGAGTGGCAGTCTCCCCCTCTCCCAGGCCTTTTGGAGGTTTGGGCCTACGGTCACTGCTCAGCCCTGCCTGAGGGCCTGAGTTCCTGACTCATTGTTGCCCCGCTCTAGGACCCCAGCCTAACTGTACTAATTTCTGCCCCCCACCAGGGCCGCCCAGGGAGGACTCCCGCAGCCAAGCTAATTCCCCAATACATAAACAGAGTATAATGAGGCGGTGTGGTTCCCCGCCGCCCTGGAGAGAGACGGGCCCGGCCGAACCTCTCTACAATCAGGCTGTGACTAAATTTGCAGAGGAGCGTGAGATTTGGAAACAGGAAAAGGAAAATTTGCAGCAGGAGCTAGAGAAGCTGAGATTACAAAATGAGGGGATAAAAAGAGATTTGCAAACTGCTCTGACTCAAAATGTAACTAATGTCCTGCAGATGGCTGCTTTAACTCAAACTTGTCAGGAATTGGAATGTGATACGGATGCACAAATGCAGGAAAAACAAAAGTATAAATTGGAGGCAAAATGATAAGGGGCTGTGTCAGTTTTAAAAAGAGAAGCAAGCATAAGAAATGCATTGAAGTGATTAATAAGCTGGAGTCTGCTTTGGTGGCTAGGAAAACTATTTGTAGCATGGCTTTTGATCATAATCCCTGGAATGATGAGGATTGGGAAAATGTTATGAGGGAGTGGCAGAGGGAAAAAGCGCAAGAGAAGGAGGAGGAATATGTAAAGCCACCTCCATATGAATGTATGAAAGAGGAAAAGAATGGCAAAAGGGGGTGTGTGTCATTATGGTCTGGCAAAAAGTATGGGAGTGAAGCAGCAAATCAGCCTACATACCATGACATTGATATACCCGTAAGGTGTCCACAAGTGATTAGAAAACAGAGGTATAGAGCTAAATACAATACTGATGGTACAATGGTGAAGGATCAAGAAGGGAGCTTGGTGTTTGAACTCCTGGATGAGGAGGATGAACCTGTTGAATCAGGGGAAGAAATGGAAAGACAACCAGCAGTGGTGGTTCAAATACCTAAATTCCCAGGCTATGAATTGGAAGAAACAACTCCCCCGTTAACTGAAAGTGAAAAGCAGGTATTAGCTAAGCAATTAGGTCCCTTGACTCAAAAAACGTGTCTGACTTGGTTAATGGGATACACTGTTAGAAAACATTTGGATTTAGGAGACTTGAGGGAGCTGGTAATAACTTGTGCTGGCCCTACAGAAGGGGTGGCGGTGTTAGCAGAGCTTGAGCTGGAGCCAAATCGAGAGGACAGAGAGGTTGCAGTACGGAGGATAGCTCGGTATTTCTTAACCGCTGCTGAGTTAAGACAGACAGTTTTGCTGGTGCATCAGGAGGAAGGAGAGTCAGTTATGATTAAAATGTCCCGAGCGGCAGCAAAGGTGGTAAGCACTCCCAGAAGGCAGTCAGCGAGGTTTCTTACAGCAACTGAGCAGGCTACAGCGGTCCTAATCAAGCCGGTATAGGACGTGGAGTGGGACGACCCAACAAAGGATGCAGAGGGTCCTGTGGAGGAAGAGTGCGAGCACAAATATGGGCTTTACTCCAGGAGAAAGGAGCAGATATGGTTCGTTTAGATGGACAACCTTTAGAGGTTGTGTTAAATGCTGTGAGTGATTTGGCAGGGAACAAGTCACAGCCTGCGCCACAACCTGGGGCTAGGGCTGTTGAGATTGTGGGAACAGGTATGGGAGATCTGGTAGGCCCTTATGGCTTGTTGTCCCAGGAATTGGCTCAGACGGACATGGCAGCTTCCTGTCAAGGTAGCTCTACATCTCAGTAGAATTGCCTGGCCCTTAGCAACCCCTGCCCCCAAGATTGTACGTTAGTGGCTAAATTATAGCCCCACATAACTGGTAGACCTTACATGGAAGCGGGGCAGGTGGGGGCGGGAGGAATTATACAATGGTTGCTAGCATTAGTTGATAGAGGAGCGGAGGCAACTCTGATTAAATCGGTGCAGGAGGACGTGCAGAAAGGACAGACTATTCCTTTATATGGATTTCAGGGCAGAGGAGTGAAAGGGATTTTATTGAAAAAACCTGCCATGGGTAATAGGTCTGTAACAGCATGACTGAAAATGCCATCTTAGGTGAAGATGTGGCACAGCAGGAGAAATGGATAATTGATTTGGCAGGAGGTTGGCTGTGGAAAAGGGAGACAGGGATTGTGAGTGAGCAGGTGATTTCAGGAGGCTTAAGGAAAGGAGCTTGCAAAGCCATAGCAGCTGTGGTGCTACCAGATAATGAATGGACATGGGAGTTCCTTATGGTGTGGGCCAAGAAGAAATCCGAATGTGGGGGCATACAAGCAGCAGTGAAAATAGTAGGAAAATTTGTAAAACCAGTTCCTCAATATTCCTATCTTGCAGAAGCTGTTCCGCATTGTAGAGGAGTGGACTCACCCCGCAGCGCCTCCTGCTGGTGACTTCTGGGAATTAGCTCGTTCCAGCTCCGGAGTGCCCTCTGCAGGCCGGTGATCTGCCTGTCCTTTGGCCCCCAGGTCCCTCCCTGGACCCCGATGACCTTGTACCTGGGGTGCTGCCCCCTCGCAGTAACCCTTCAGTCTTAGGGTCTCCCCTCCCCGGGGAACCCCCACCCACTATTCCCACCTCGCCATAAGGCTACTGCCAGTCATCATCTAGCCCTACACCCTGGGGCAGACTGCAGTATCAGCCTACTCATCACTGGCAAGGTTGGGTTTGGACCTGCTGCCTTGGCCTGCACTCCTGGGCTGCCCTCTGCAACCCCTAGTACCTTTTAGCCCAATGCTAGGCCACAGCCTGGGGCTTTGCAGGCTGGAGCTCCGCTCCACTCCGGTATCCTGTCTCTAGATTCCTGCAGCCAGGCCCTTCTCTCTCTGAACGCAGAGAGAGACTGACTGTTGAGCTCCTGGCTCCCAGCCTTTTTATACAGGCCAGCTGTGGCCTGATTGGGGTGTGGCCCAGCTGCGGCCACTTCCCCAATCAGCCAAGGCTTGCTGCTTTTCCTTTGCCAGGGCTGCTTTTACCCTTGCAGCCCTCTTTAAGGGCTGATTTCAAGCCCTTCAGGGCAGGAGCGGGTGACCACCCCCCTACATGCATATAGACGCTTGCTCAGCGCATGGGGCTCTCCAGGCCTTGTTCTTCCCGGCGCGTACTTCAGGAGGTGAGGGCCGCCTTGCCGCCTGCTGCTCGGGCTTACCTCGACCGGGTCCTGCGAGAGGGTGCGCCCCGCCCACCCTCCACCCCGGGCCCTCCGGACCTTTTCATCGGGCCCCTGCCCCGTGGACCCAATTGGCCCCCCCGTCCCTTCTCCGCGAGCCGGCTGCACGATTTGCAGCCGGTCCGCTTTCAGACCGCGCCAAGGAAACATCTGTACACGCTCGTGCTTCACACCCTTCATCTTCTCACCCTCGTGTCCCGCCCCGATACAAAGTGGCGGGACCTTCTGCCACCTTTGGAGGGTGAGAAGCCCCGGTGGGCCAGCCTCTATTCCACCCTGGTCCCGAGGCCCGCCGGGGATGTCAGCTGGAGGCTCCTTCATGGGGCCGTGAGCACGGGCGTGTACTTGGCGCGGTTTACCCCTGTCCCCGACACCTGCCCCTTTTGCGGCGTGAGGGAGACCCTGGCGCACGNGGACCCTGACCGAGCCGGTCAGCTTCGGGCGAGGAGTGCGGCAGGGGTGCCCCCTCTCGGGCCAGCTGTACGCTCTGGCGATCGAGCCCTTCCTCTGTCTCCTCCGCAGGAGGTTGACGGGGTTGGTGCTTCGGGAGCCGGAGCTGCGGCTGGTCCTGTCGGCGTACGCCGACGATGTGCTCCTCGTGGTCCAGGACCCGGGCGACTTGGCGCGGGTGGAGGCCTGCCAGGCCGTGTACTCGGCGGCCTCCTCCGCCCGGGTCAACTGGGTCAAGAGCTCTGGCCTGGTGGTAGGGGACGGGTGGCAGGCGAGCTCCCTCCCACCCGCGCTTCAGGCCATCCGGTGGAGCGCGGGTCCACTGCTCTATCTCGGCGTTTACCTTTCCGCCACGCATCCGTCTCCGCCGGAGAACTGGCAGGGTTTACAGGGCAGGGTGACGGAGCGGCTCCGGAAATGGACAGGACTGCTCCGGTGTCTCTCCCTTCGAGGGAGAGCACTGGTACTCAATCAGCTAGTCCTGTCCATGCTCTGGTACCGCCTCAACACCCTGGTCCCGGCCCCGGGTTTCCTGGCCGACCTCCGGAGGGCAATTCTGGAGTTCTTTTGGCCAGGACTGCACTGGGTCTCTGTAGGGGTCCTTCATCTACCCCTGGAGGAGGGAGGGCAGGGCCTGAAGTGCCTGCGCACTCAGGTCCATGTCTTCCGCCTCCAGGCCCTGCAGAGGCTCCTTTATGGTGCAGGTAGTCCGGCGTGGGGAGTACTGGCGCACGCCTTCCTGCGCCGCTTCCGAGGGCTCCGATACGACCGGCAGCTCCTTTATCTCGATCCGAGAGGCCTTCCGCGAGACCTCTCCGGGCTGCCGGTCTTCTACCAGGACCTCCTCCGGACCTGGAAGCTGTTCTCAGCAACCAGGTCCGTGGCGGCCACCGGGGGGGCAGATCTCCTCGCGGAGCCCCTGCTACACAACCCCCAGCTCCGTGTGCAGGTGGCGGAGTCCCCCTCGGTGCGCCGGAGGTTGGTCCTGGCGGAAGTCACTAGAGTCGGAGACCTCCTGGACTACGACCGGGGAGACTGGCTGGATCCCCTGACGCTCGCTCAGCGCATGGGGCTCTCCAGGCCTTGTTCTTCCCGGCGCGTACTTCAGGAGGTGAGGGCCGCCTTGCCGCCCGCTGCTCGGGCTTACCTCGACCGGGTCCTGCGAGAGGGTGCGCCCCGCCCACCCTCCACCCCGGGCCCTCCGGACCTTTTCATCGGGCCCCTGCCCCGTGGACCCAACTGGCCCCCCCGTCCCTTCTCCGCGAGCCGGCTGCACGATTTGCAGCCGGTCCGCTTTCAGACCGCGCCAAGGAAACATCTATACACGCTCGTGCTTCACACCCTTCATCTTCTCACCCTCGTGTCCCGCCCCGATACAAAGTGGCGGGACCTTCTGCCACCTTTGGAGGGTGAGAAGCCCCGGTGGGCCAGCCTCTACTCCACCCTGGTCCCGAGGCCCGCCGGGGATGTCAGCTGGCGGCTCCTTCATGGAGCCGTGAGCACAGGCGTGTATTTGGCGCGGTTCACCCCTGTCCCTGATACCTGCCCCTTTTGCGGCGTGAGGGAGACCCTGGTGCACATTTATCTGGAGTGCGCCAGGCTTCAGCCCCTATACCGGCTCCTTACAAACCTTCTGTTGCGTTTTTGGCTGCACTTTTCCCCTCACCTCCTCCATGCACTCCCTATCCATGGCCCCACGAAGTCACGGGATCTCCTGGTCAACTTCCTCCTGGTCCTGGCTAAAATGGCCATCTATGCAACCAGGGTGAGGAGGTTGGCCAATGGAGACTCCTGTGACTGTGGGGCCTGTTTCCGATCCTCTGTCCGTTCACGCATCCGGGCAGAGTTCCTCTGGGCAGCGTCCACTGGCTCCCTTGACGCCTTTGAGGAGCAGTGGGCGCTGTCCGGGGTTCTCTGCTCGGTGTCCCCGTCAGGTTCCCTTCTTTTGACCCTTTGACCTCACTCCTGTTCCTGTTTTGTTTATTAGTTGTCCCCCGGAATCATTTGGGTTCCCGGTCCTGTGGGTCCTCCCCTTAGGCTGGGGGGGGATCCTTTAGCACTTCCCGGAAACCCAATAGGTACACGCATATAGAAGAATTGCTACAGGATTTAAAAGAACAAGAAGTGGTGGTGGAGTACCAAAGTCCATACAATTCTCCGATCTGGCCTGTGCGGAAATCGGACGGACAGTGGGGCCTCACGATTGATTATAGAAAAATCAATGTGGCTACAGTCCCGATGGCACCAGCTATACTGGCTGGAATAGCTGCAGCTGCTAAATGGTTCTCTGTATTGGATATTGGTAACTGTTTTTTTGCCATTCCATTAACCCCTGAGAGTCAGTCTCGATTGCCTTTTACATTCCAGAACAAACAGTTAACATTTCAACGTGTTCCCATGGTTACCATGATGCTCCAGCTATAGCACATGCACACGTGACAAGGATGTGGGATCAACTCCCTGATTTGGATAAGCCGTGGGTTACTTCTTATGTGGATGACTGTGACAGGGCAAGGCCAGATGGCTATAGGAAAGTAGTGAGAAACAGATATGTTAGCCCCAGGCTAAACAAATCCCTGTTACCATGGTAACCAAATGACAGTTGCTCCAGATTAATCAAGACACCTGGGGCCAATTAAGATCTTTCCAGAAGGCAGGGAGGATGCTAGGTTGATTGAGACACCTGAAGCCAATCAGGGGCTGGGTGAAACTAGTTAGCCTCCCAGTTAGTCAGGTGGGTGCGCATGTCAGGAGCTGTAGGAGGAAGTTGTGCTGTTGGAGAGGCTGAGCAGTACACACCATATCAGGCACAAGGAAGGAAGCCTTGAGGTAAGGGTGAAGTGGATCTGGAGGAAGTGGGGGCTGCTATGGGGAAGTAGCCCAGGGAATTGTACATGTCCTGTTCCTAAAAAGTCAGCTACCATAGCTGATACTATTAGGGTCCCTGGGCTGGAGCCTGGAGTAGAGGGCGGGCCTGGGCTTTCCCTTTGTCCCCCTGATTAATCACTCAGACTGGGAGACAACCGAGACTGTGCGAGGGAGGATAGCTTTTCCTAACCTCCCTTGCTGGCTTATGATGAAAATGGCTCAGTAGGCTGTGACCCTTGCCTCTAGAGAGAGAAGGGCTACGTGGAGGGTCACAGTGAGCCTCTGAGGCTAGCAAAATCCGCCAGGAAATGCGGGACCCATGGAGACAAGGACAGAGCTTTGTCACAATGACATACTGATAACAGCCATTTCCCAGGAGTGTAAACATCAAACTAAACTGGTCCTGTGAATAGTGGAGAAAACAGGCTTTAAATTATCATGGGACAAGGCGCAGCTGGTACAGCAAGAAGTTGAATACTTAGGTACCAGCTTGGAACAGGAGGGTTGTACTATCAGAAAACAAAGAGTGGAAATCTTATACACCCTCCAATGGATGTGTATTCAGTTAGGATATTGTAAGGAGCTGTGGGATTTGTTCAGGATTTTATACCAAATGTTGCTGAAATTTGTAGACCCCTGTGGTTCCCTAATAAAAAGAAACCGACAATGGGACTGGGGCTCAGAATGTGATGAGGCATTCAGGAAGTTAAAAGCAGCAGTTATAACTGCACCAGCATTAGCATATCCAGATCCAACTAAAGCTTTTTACTTAATGGTATCACACAGCTTGGGAGCTATAGGTGCAGTAGTACTGCAGGGAACATGTGGAAAGCAACGCCCTATTGCTTATGGAAGGAGCAAATTAACACCCCATGAGTCCACATTTTCTCCATGTGAACAGGAATGCTTGGCTATTATATGGGCCTTACAGAAATGGGAATACATAACAGGACAAGCTCCTATTATTGAAACCACAGCTCACACTCCTGTGAAACTGATTCTGCAAGGAAAGACTTCTGATATGAGAGTAAGTGATCATCGTTTGCATCATTTTTAGAGCCTTGGGACCAGGGCCGGCGCAACCCATTAGGTCGCCTAGGGTGCTGCTATTTTTGGGGCGCCTGCGCCCCGGCCGCCCGTTGAAATTTGGGGGCGGGACCCGCCGCTGCTGTTGGGGGCGGCATTTCGGGGGCAGGACCTTCCGCCGCCTAGGGCGCCGGAAGAGCTGGCGCCGCTACTGCTTGGGACAAGCTGGAAGTAAGTACTCACCTTTTGAGTTAATGACCGGTCGAGCTATGAGGACTCCTGAATTCCTACTCCCACCTAGAAAACAGATAACTGAATGGGTACTGAAGGAAGTTTGGATAGCAGATTTGGTACTTGAAGAATTTTGGGCACAAGAAAATCAGCGAAGACAAAAGGAAGAACAAAAAGGACAAAAAGACTGGCAAGGAACCTTGGAAAACACACTTTGGTAGTTGAATGGAAATATGATCCAGATAGTAAACAATGTGTATGGACCTTGAGTGTAACTAATTGTATACATAAATCAGGAATTCACAAATCCCAAATTATTGATACTAGAACTGGGGAACTATGGAAACCAGATGTACCCCAAGAAAAAGGTCCTTCAAGCCAACGCACTCCAAGAATGTATAACTCAAGGAGCTTGGTTTGAAAAATGGGACTGAGGTTCCTGCCATACATATAGGAGCAACTGTGAAATTGTATAACATCACTGAAAATATGGACATATGTCAATGGGAATGTAATTGGTGTACCCAGAGCACGTGTTCATTAGGGTATGGAGGTGAATCTGTTTGAGAATGGGAACTAGGAAATGAATGGATAATGGTAAAGGGACATCGCCATAACACCAAATTTGAGGGATGGGAAGTATCGAGATGAAAATGTCCTGAAGAACATCAATGTGCTTTAAGATGCCATACCTCATATACAGGGAATATACAACATAGGGAAGGTAAAACATGGGTTAATATAACTAAAGTGACTGAGAATCATCATAATGTAACCAATTGTTCCCCTGAAAGCATGGAACGGTTAATTCCAGACCATGACCACAGGCGCAGATACATATATAATGGGTCCAGATTTAAAGTTTTTATAAACGTATTCCCTGAAGATTGACACTAATTATCCTATCATCCAAAGTGTTCTAAATGGATTGCACAATATAAAACATATTGGGTCTGGGGTGTGGAAAGAAGAGGAATGGTTAAAAGAGATACCATACTGGAACGGGATTGGGAAACACAGAGCCTCTCTACCCTAAGGGAAAGAATGAGAGAGACTTTAAAGCAACTGATGCAGTCAGCACACACTGTGGAACAAGGGGAAATAATGGATCAAGAGATGGGATATTATGTGATGGAATTGAGTGAATTATTGGGGAAAAGTATTCTGGATATTGTTAAATAAGGGATATCGGCTCAGGATTATCCTGGGGAGAAGTTTATATAGAAGCCCAGGGAATCTTGGGAGAACAATGGAACAGAGCCAAAAAGGAATCTTGGGAGAACAATGGAACTTGGCCCCAGACTCTTAACTGGGCATTGAGTTACTACTCTTATATCAATCGTTCCAAGATACCTGGATGGTGCAAGTGAATACATGTACCATATGCCAGTGCACTCTTGTCCTTTCCAGCATAGCCAATGGAAAGGCACAGGAAGTGTATCCAGTAATATATGCCAGCACCTGGAAAAATGAAACAGGGTACTATGAAATAGTACCAGAGGAAATAGATTATGGTGGATACCTGGATTAGGATGGAAGCAAATACTAGGAGCCCAATGGGAATGGGATATCTTGGTTAAAGAAGGAAACTGGAATTTGGAATGGAAAGGAGGTAATCTCACCATGAATTTACAGTGGAAAAATAGGTGGTGAGGATTATATGAAATAAACCAAGATATATGTTGGCATCAAAACAAAAAGGGTAATGAAACAATAAACAACTAAACCTGGTACATGGACCAAGGGACATGGTGTACTTGTGGAGATATAACTTATTTCCAGTATGAACAATATCAATGGCATCCTCAGGTGACTAAAACCATTATGACTCACCCTAGATTAACATTTGAAGGAAATAGAGTGGAATGATACAGATTGGAATATGGACATACAAATTAATCAAGGCACACTAGACTAGACCAAATAGAATGGTCAACTAGACTGATAATATCTGTAAAAGGTATGCTTGCTCGAAAGTTGAAAAATTGTTGAAAAAGCTGTAGAAAAAATAAGATATAAAATGTGTGCTTGGTACGATGTTGTATGTCAAGTAACAACATGGAATGGAGTTGAATGGGCACTGTTATTTTGGATTTCTGGAACTGCTGTATTATTCCTTGTATGTTTCTGTTCTGGATATCAAATGTGTAAGCAATATAAGAAAAAACAAGCTTTGCGGAAAATGTATAAGATTGAGTTGTTGGATTATGCTACTAAAGCATTCTTTTACAATTATTAAGTTTTATAGACACCAGAAAAGGAGACACATGATCTAATAATGTACAAATTGTGGGTATGATTGATGCAATATTACAATTATTTTTGGTAAATGAATATTGAATGGGGGACTGTTGAGATGGTGCCAAATTGGTGTGGCCATACTGAATGAATGGTGTGAGCATAACTTGACATGACTTAAACATGGCTGAATGGCTGCAGAGGATGCTGAGAGCAGGTTCCCTTTAAGTAGAAGCAAATTTGATAAAGGACTGGCAAAGTCTGCATGCATGATAGATATTGAACCTAGTGGTCAGCAAATATGGGCCCATGCAAAAGTAAATATCACATGTATAAAGTTCCAGCATGGCGCACAGGTTGACCTGATTATAGTGACCTTACAGCAAGGACACCATGCAGAGAGCCAGAGTGAATGATGAGTGAGTAAACATGGGGTGATCTTCGTTTGGTACTACCACCCCCTTCTAAAATACGAATCAGGTAAAAATTAGTAACTACACGCCCACTGGGCATGCTTTTAAGACATGTGACTTCTTTGAGGAAAAAAGTATAAGAATCAAGCAAAGTAAATTACTGTGGTTGGGATTCCTTAATTGACGCTTGAAGAAGCAACTCTGCTCCATAGGCTCGAGTAGGACTGTGAACCAGAGGGGTTTTAAGGCAACCCCTTGCCTCAAGGGAATCTGATACAGACCAGAGGGCTGAGAAGAACAGACCAGGAGGGAAGAAGCTGTCTATAAAATTGGTAACCACTTTCTCTGTTTGCCAAGCAGGAACCGTGTGAGGCTAGCACAGGTCTTATTTGTGAAAGAGACTCGTAAGAGGAATGTATAGCTCTTAATGTTTAACACAGGAGTTATGTGCTTAATATAATCCTTTACTGCTTGTGTAATTCCTTCTCAAACTGCGGTGTATTGAAGATAATTACTATGGACCTTTTTTCACTGGTATGACAGTAATCTGCTCCACCGGGAGCCAATAAAGATCCATTTCAGGGGTAGTAGTGCCCTGTTGTCAACACTACTGTATGCTATTATCCACTTAAATAACATTCTTCATTAGTGTCAATCAGTTTCCTCTCAAACATTTTACTAAAGTCACCATCCAATTCATCATTTCCAACTGGGTATGCAGTAATAGTTCTTAAAACGTGTACAGCACCTAGTGTTCAGTAGAATTTTTCAAATATTATGCAGCACAACTGAACCCTAGCAACTTCTAGGATGGACGACTGAAATTAACTGTTTCACAGAACTGCAAAGGTGTGCTAGGAAGGTAGAGAAAGAAAGGATACAAATTTTAGTACAGTGAGTAGCAGAATCATTTGAACTTTATGCCTTTTTAAAGACACCATAATAGAGGCCCAACTTCAATGTATACCCCAAATTAAGAAACACAGTAATAGAACTAAAAAAGAGCCACCGGGGCTTAACAACCATGTAAAAGAAGCAGTGAGAGATAAAAAGACTTCCTTTAAAAAATGGAAGTCAAATCCTAGCGAGGTAAATAGAAAGGCGCACAAACACTGCCAAATTAAGTGTAAAAATGTAATAAGAAAAGCCAAAGAGGAGTTTGAAGAATGGCAAGCCAAAAACTCAAAAGGTAATAAAATGTTTTTTTAAGTACATCAGAAGCAGGAAGCCTGCTAAACAACCAGTGGGGCCCCTCGATGATGGAGATAGAAAAGGAGCGCTTAAAGACAATAAAGTCATTGCAGAGAAACTAAACGAATTCTTTGCTTCAGTCTTCACGGCTGAGGATGTTAGGGAGATTCCCAAACCTGAGCCGGCTTTTGTAGGTGACAAATCTGAGGAACTGTCACAGATTGAAGTGTCACTAGAGGAGGTTGTGACGGGTTGGATCACAGAAACCCCCCTGGGAGCTGCCAGCTGATGTGCAAAGGCTACCTCTGTTCCCTGTTTTCCCTGCCAGCTCAGTGGCTCCAGCACCCTGTCTTGCTGAAGCCAGACACGCCCGTCTGCTCCAACCCCGACCCAGGGTCTGAATTACCTGCCCCAAAGCTGCAGGTTTACCTGAAAACAGCTCACAGAAGTGTGCTTGTCTTTAGTACTCAGATGCCCAACTCCCAATGGGGTCTAAACCCAAATAAATCCATTTTACCCTGTATAAAACTTATACAGGGTAAACTCATAAATTGTTCGCCCTCTATAACACTGATAGAGAGATATGCACAGTTGTTTGCTCCCAGGTATTAATACATACTCTGAGTTAATTAATAAGTAAAAAGTGATTTTATTTAAATACAGAAAGTAGGATTTAAGTGATTCCAAGTAGTAACAGACAGAACAAAGTCACCAAGCAAAATAAAATAAAAAGCGCAAATCTATGTCTAATCAAACTGAATACAGATAATCTCACTCTCACAGATGCTTCAGTAAGTTTTTTTCTCAGACTGGACACCTTCCAGGCCTGGGCACAATTCTTTCCCCTGGTACAGCTCTTGTTCCAGCTTAGGTGGTAGCTAGGGGATTCTTCATGATGGCCCCCCTCTCTTCTCTTCCACTCCTTTATATATCTTTTGCATAAGGCGGGAATCCTTTGTCCCTCTGGGTTTCCCCACCCCTCACTGGAAAAGCACCAGGTTAAAGATGGATTCCAGTTCAGGTGACATGATCACATGTCACTGCAAGACCCCAAGCCTTCATTCCTCCCAGCCTGACTCACAGGAAGGCTTGCTTGTAAACAGAGCCCCAGTCAATTGTTTTGGTTGATGGGAGCCATTAAGATTCCAAACCACCATTAATGGCCCACACTTTGCATAATTACAATAGGCCCTCAGAGTTATATTTCATATTTCTAATTTTAGATACAAGAGTGGTACATTTACACAAATAGGATGATCACACTCAGTAGATTATAAGCTTTGTAATGATACCTTACAAGAGACCTTTATAAAACTATTCCAGTTACATTATATTTACTTATGTTTTTATAAAACCATATAGACTGTATAACGTCACATAACTAGTGGTGTTCCCCAAGGGTCAATCCTAGGACCAATCCTATTCAACTTATTCATAAGTGATCTGAAGAAAGGGGTAAAAAGTGAGGTGGCAAAGTTTGCAGATGATACTAAACTGCTCAAGATAGTTAAGACCAAAGCAGACTGTGAAGAACTTCAAAAAGATCTCACAAAACTAAGTGATTGGGCAACAAAATAGCAAATGAAATTTAATGTGGATAAATGTAAAGTAATGCACACATTGGAAAAAATAACCCCAACTATACATACAATATGATGGGGGCTAATTTAGCTACCACAAATCAGGAAAAAGATCTTGGAGTCATCGTGGATAGTTCTCTGAAGATGTCCACCCAGTGTGCAGAGGCGGTCAAAAAAGCAAACAGGATGTTAGGAATCATTAAAAAGGGGATAGAGAATAAGACGGAGAATATATTATTGCCCTTATATAAATCGATGGTACACCCACATCTTGAATACTGCATACAGATGTGGTCTCCTCATCTCAAAAAAGATATACTGGCACTAGAAAAGGTTCAGAGAAGGGCAACTAAAATGATTAGGGGTTTGGAAAGGGTCCCATATGAGGAGAGATTAAAGAGGCTAGGACTTTTCAGCTTGGAAAAGAGGAGACTAAGGGGGGATATGATAGAGGTATATAAAATCATGAGTGGTGTGGAGAAAGTGAATAAGGAAAAGTTATTTACTTGTTCCCATAATATAAGAACTAGGGGCCACCAAATGAAATTAATGGGCAGCAGGTTTAAAACAAATAAAAGGAAGTTCTTCTTCACACAGCGCACAGTCAACTTGTGGAACTCCTTGCCTGAGGAGGTTGTGAAGGCTAGGACTATAACAGGGTTTAAAAGAGAACTGGATAAATTCATGGAGGTTAAGTCCATTAATGGCTATTAGCCAGGATGGGTAAGGAATGGTGTCCCTAGCCTCTGTTTGTCAGAGGGTGGAGATGGATGGCAGGAGAGAGATCACTTGATCATTACCTGTTAGGTTCACTCCCTCTGGGGCACCTGGCATTGGCCACTGTTGGTAGACAGGATACTGGGCTAGATGGACCTTTGGTCTGACCCAGTACGGCCGGTATGTTCTTATGTAGCTTTGGATTTTAAAACTATGTGGGGCATAGAGCTTTTGGTGCTTACACCATACGGAGCAGTTGCTTAAGATAGAGTCTGTCTTCCTCCCTGTTTATATATATATATAAAAAAAAAAGGAGTGTACACCTATTGGTATATAGAGCTGTGTATCAGAGCTTGCTAAGTTGAAATGAAATTCTGAAGAGACACTTGAGAGTCAAAGAAAATAAAATTATCTATGAGGACAGCCTGTCAGAAATGAGTAGTAAGACAAAGTTTCATTTGAAGAGGTATTTCAAAATAACATTTAATATTGTTAAAATAATTACATTAAAAAAGATAACATTAAATACACTTAAGGCCTTTATTTCATGTACCGTGTTTCAACTTCTGCTGTTCTTTGGTAGTAATCTCTGTCGTAAATACTATCATCTTTTTCTTCTGGAAAATTAAGCTTTAAGCCTATGTAATTTTGAAGTTGCAGTTTCTATAAAAACAACTGAACTAGTGTTTCTGCTTTACCTCATTAATTTTGCAAAGAAATTATCATGACTGGACACATACTAAGCAAAAGTATTCTTTTTAGTGTTCCTAACATCAGGCTTTATGCTAAAGTTTTAGGGCTTGTCTACACACAAGTTATATACTGCGTTATCTATACCAATATGGCTAACGTGGTATAATCTCCCTAGTATGGCTGCATTCATCAGTATAATCTACACAGCATCAGATCAACACAGCGTGGCAATGCACACTACGGGATGTGATTTCTAAAGTGTACCAACATTTTGTGTACTAACTGACTCGTACAGACCCTGTTGGCGTGCAGTAAAAGTTCTCTAAGTGCACGTTAACATAGTGCAACAGCGCATTAGGGAACTTTTAGCATGCACCAGCAGAGTCTACACAGTCCAGTTAGCATGCAACACATTAGTGCACTCAAGAAGTCACACACCTAGTGCATATTGCTGCACCATGTAGGCAAGCCCTTAGAGTCCTTTAAACTGATATTCCTCTTTCTGTATGGGAATAGTTGTAAGTTATGCTGGTATAAAAGTGAGTAGTATTACCTCGATAGCTTCCATCACCATGCAATTTTGACAGGTTTCCACGCCCCATGTGGGGCTTTTGTCCCGCCCTCCCGGCCCCTTTTCCGTTGGCGCCGAAGTTTGGTGCCGTCGGCCATTTTTAATTTTTTTTTTTAATGTTTGTGTGTGTTTGAATGGGGGTTGTGTTGTGCTTGGATACATTGAGAGAAAAAGGTTGAAAGACTAGAGCGAGAGAAGGTTTAAAGCTGAAAAAGAAAGTTTAGAGAAAAAAGGTTATGGGCTGAGTTTGAGTAAGGAGAGAAGTTTAAAGTGATCTGTTGTTAAAGGGCAGTTTATAAAAGAATAGAAAATTGAAAGATTAGAGTTTGGGTAAGTTTATTGGCTGTGAGTTTTGTTTTTAAAGAATAGAATGCTGTTGTTAGCGAACACAGGCCGAGCGAAACATTTTACCCCCCAAAGTGTTTGTGCTTAGATACATTGAGTAAGGCTGGCTGTTGGTAAAGGGCAGGTTATTAAAGAATAGAAGGCTGTTAGTGAACACAGGCAGAGCAAAGCATCCTACCCCCGTTGACTGTTGGTGGTGAAATGATTGCTGTTTTGGGCCGCGCTAGCCCCTCCTTTTGGTGGACCAATGAGAGGCTGTTTTACAGTGAGGTCACAGAATGCATTTGTTGAACCAATCCTGTAGTCCCAAGGCTCTTTACCTTACATTAAAAGCTATAAAAACAGGATTAAAAAGAAAATTTAGTAAGCACATAATCAAAAACTGGCTAAAAATCATTAAAAGCTAGGTTTAAAAAGGAAATGTACTAATTACAAAATTAAAAAGTAAATGTACTAAGCACATAACCAAAAACGAGCTAAAACAATAAAACTAGGTTTAAAAAAATAATAATTTAGTAATCACATAATAAAAAGCATTAAAAGCTAGGTTTACAAAGAAAAGTTAGCAAGCACATAAAAAAAGCAGTATCAGGGTAGGTTAAAAAAAAGAAGGCTAAAAGAAAGAACAAAGAGCACATGCTTGAATTAAAGACAAAAAGATTTTTACCTGGCCTGGAATTTCTGTAAACTGAGGCAGCAGCACAGCTTAAAAGCTTTCAGGCTGGTTATCATGGCCTTTAAAAAGAGAGGCTAAGAAAAAATAAAAAGCACATGGTTGAATTAAAGAGAGAGAAAGATTTATACCTGGCCTGGATTTTCAGTAAACTGAGGCAGCAGCACAGCTTAAAATCTTTCAGGCTGGTTATTATAGCCTTTAAAAAGAGAGGCTAAAAGAAAAGATAAAGAGCACATGGTTGAATTAAAGACAAAGATAGATCTTTACCTGGCCTGGATTTTCTGTAAAATGAGGCAGCAGCACAGTTTAGAACCTTTCAGGCTGGTTAGCATAGCCTTTGGATAGGGCCAATTAGAGGTTGTTTTACAACCGTGTTATAAAATTTAGTTTTTGAACCAATTCTAGTGGCCCAAGATTTTAAACAAGAGCCAACTTCCTTTCCCACCCGCCCTTTTATTCACCTTCCTTTTACCTGCCTTATTTTTATTTAAAGAATTAGACCTACTTTTTTACAAGGGGGTTTTAAGAAGAGTTAAAACTGTAAGCGTTTAGTAACAAGCCATTTAATTTTTTTTTTTTTTTTTTAGGTTTTAGGCTAGTATTGTGTTGCTTTTTTTTAGTAAGCCCAATATAAAACAACAGGCTTTTGCAGCTGGTAGCTGTGATTAGAAAGAAGACGACTTCTTTTTAACAAACACAAGATAGTTACATTCAGTTTTGTAATGGAATAAAGCTTTGCTTTATATTGACTTGAAAAACACAGCCCTTTATTTACAGGGATGTTGTAATAAAATAAAGCACCCCAGGTTTAAAACCCCAGGTTTTAGTAACAATCAGTTTATATTTTTTTAATTTGTTAACTACTGAATTAGAGAAAAGAAGCTTGATTTTTTTTACTTTTTAACAAGTGTTTTAAATAAAATGTAAGTTGGCAAAAACAGTTTAGGTTTATAAAAGTTTTTTCTAGGATTTAGGCTAACGCGGTTATTTTTTAGTAACACAGTGTGAAAACAGCAGGCTGTTAGGAAAAAACAGCCTTTGTGATTAAATAAAAAGGCCAAAACATGACAAGAAAGCACAGGCCCGGCTTTTAAAACAAAATGATACCAAAAACTGTTACTAAAAAAACAGTAACTAACTGTAAATAGGCTTACTATATAAAATACAAACTTTTTTTACCCTTAAAGCTAAGAATGTAGCCTTTTTTTTTTTTTTTAGAAAAAACAAACCCTGAGGCCATCTGCTTTGCTTGTATCTAAACAAACAAAACCCTGTCACAAAATGCTAACCAGCACAAGGTATAAAACATTTTAAAAGGTGTTTATTTGTAAAGTAATACCTTTTTTTTTTTTAAACTTATTACATAAACACTTTAAAAGAAAAACCCCAACCTAAAGGCACTTTTTATTTTTTTTACTAAAAGGGATGTTTTAATAAAAAAGCACCCCAGGTTTAAACCTAACTAAAGAAACTTTTTAGTTAAAACAGCCTTTTAAAGGTTGTGATTAGAAAAAAAGAAGACCCCTTTAAAAAACAGGCTATTTGAAGGCACACTTTTTTATATAACCCCCCGTGGCATAAGTATTTTAGTAAAATGTAAGTTTGCAGAAACAAAACAGGGTTAAAAACCTGTTTAAAAAAGTTTTTAGACTAACGTGGGTTATTTTTTTTTTAGTAAAAACTGTGAAGCTGCAGCAAAGCCCTTGTTAGCAAAAACAGCCTCTGTGATTAGAGAGAAGGCGGCTGCTTTTTTGTACCGGCTTTTTAACAAATGCAAGTTAAAGTTACATTAAGTTTTGTAAAGGAATAAAGCTTTGCTTTATATTGTCTTAAAAAGGTTATGTACATAGTTTAGTCCTATTCAGTGTCTACTAGGCGCTTCTTGGCTTGTCTCTTG
>QXTE01000093.1:4384663-4523514 GCA_003942145.1 Platysternon megacephalum | reverse complement strand
TAGTAAAGTTTGACTACATTTATTTCAGAAGCATTTTGGCTGTAGAGCAGTGTAACCAGCCTGAAAGCTTTTACGCTGTGCTGCTGCCTCAGTTTACAGAAATTCCAGGCCAGGTAAAAATCTGTGTCTTTAATTCAACCATGTGCTCTTTGTTCTTTCTTTTAGCCTTCTTTTTTTTAACCTACCCTGATACTGAATGCTTTTTTTATTATGTGCTTACTAAATTTTTTTTTTTTAAACCTAGTTTTATTGTTTTAGCTCGTTTTTGGTTATGTGCTTAGTACATTTACTTTTTAATTTTGTAATTAGTACACATTTCCTTTTTAAACCTAGCTTTTAATGATTTTTAGCCAGTTTTTGATTATGTGCTTACTAAATTTTCTTTTTAATCCTGTTTTTATAGCTTTTAATGCTTTTAGCCACTTTTTTGGTTATGTGCTTACTAAACAGGCCTTGTTTTAGTTTTTAATGCTTTTTATTCACTTTTTTTATCATGTGCTTACTAAAATTTCTTTTTAATCCTGTTTTTATAGCTTTTAATGTAAGGTAAAGAGCCTTGGGACTACAGGATTGGTTCAACAAATGCATTCTGTGACCTCACTGTAAAACAGCCTCTCATTGGTCCACCAAAAGGAGGGGCTAGCGCGGCCCAAAACAGCAATCATTTCACCACCAACAGTCAACAGGGTAGGATGCTTTGCTCTGCCTGTGTTCGCTAACAACAGCCTTCTATTCTTTAAAAACAAAACTCACAGCCAATAAACTTACCCAAACTCTAATCTTTCAATTTTCTATTCTTTTATAAACTGCCCTTTAACAACAAATCACTTTAAACTTCTCTCCTTACTCAAACTCAGCCCGTAACCTTTTTTCTCTAAACTTTCTTTTTCAGCTTTAAACCTTCTCTCGCTCTAGTCTTTCAACCTTTTTCTCTCAATGTATCCAAGCACAACACAACCCCCAAACACACACATTAAAAAAAAAAAATTAAAAATGGCCGACGGCGCCAAACTTCGGCGCCCACGGAAAAGGGGCCGGGAGGGCGGGACAAAAGCCCCACACGGGGCGTGGAAACCTGTGAAAATTGCATGGTGATGGAAGCTATCGAGGTAATACTACTAAAGTGTTTATACTAATATATCTGCATCCACACTAAAATGGTTGTACTGGTATAACTATTTCAGTAAAAAACCCAACACTACCCATAACCAAAATAGCACATAGTAGACCAGTAAGACAGTCTGTATCCCTATGTTCACCCCTTTTTAAAAACCATAATGATTTTGTACAAAGTGTCTTGTGAGGCATCATTTGAAAACTCATAATGTGCTGATCATTATTGTCCTGGTAAAATATGTGTGGCAGCATTGTATGTAAAGTTATAAGATTCCTCTGTATAACAGTACTGAGACATATTCCATGTTTAGAAAAGTAGGCACCAACAGCTTCCTCAGAGACAAAAGGCAAACTGTCTCTGCCTCAGCCAGGTGTCAGCGAAGTCAAATGGACTATCACCTGGTTAAGCGGCCATTCTTTGGAAGGAAAAAGGGTGAGAGTAAAAAAATCTACATCTTGGCAACAAAACAGCTGGAGGTTCCCATCTCCAAAGACTTGCTGTCTCCTGAACCCTAGCTGGAGATTATTTTCAAAGAAAGAGAGAGGGAAACAGAGGCCCCCAAATATCTCCCCCTTTATGTCTACTCACAGCATCAACAGCACCTGAAGGACAAGGATATTAACGTTGAACTGGGGGAAAGATCCTGGCTGAAAGGATTTCAGCCATACGACTGCTAAAGCATATGGTGAGAGAAACCTTTGCTGATATTTACTTAGCTTGTTAAATTAGGTATTAGTTTGCATTTTGCCTTTATTTCTTTGTAACCAATTTTTACTTTTATGCCTCATTACTTGTAATCTCTTAAAATATCTTTCTGTAGTTAATAAACTTGTTTTATTGTTTTATCTAAACCAGTGTGTTTGGATTGAAGTGTTTGGGAAACTCCATTTGTTATAACAAGATTTGCACATATTTTCTATTAATGAAATGATGGACTTTATATGAGCTTGTATCGTCCAGGAGAGTGCTGGGCAGTACAAGGCGCACATTTCTGAGGGAAAGTCTGGGACTGGGAGTTTGCTGGTGTTGTCCGCAGCGTAATTCATGGGTGGCTGACTATAGCACTCATACAGTAAAGCTGGGAGTGATTTACATGTTGGAGGCTGTGTGGGCAGACCAGGAGTGGTGGCTCTCACAGTAAAGCAGTGTAAAAGGTACCCCAGGTTGAAGGGGACATAGCTGTTCATCAGTCCAGATTGTACCCTGGGTAAATGTCACAACCAGGCCTTAGACACTTAAAATAGAAACATGTTTTCCTCTTAAAAGTCAGCTGACTCTGTAGTGCAATTAATCATTCTACAGCTATGGGTTAGTGGCCCCCAGACACTTCTCTAGAGGTCCTTAAGGACCATGACAACAAGCAGAATGCCATATGGAAGTTGGGGGGATTTAGAGCTAAGTGATACGCAAGGGGACCTTGTCTTTACAAAGTGGTCTGCAAAAATCAAGTACAAGAGAACCTGTGGTGTCGTGGTTAATGCTATTTGGCTGCTATGTGGGGAAATCTGTTTGAAAGTGACAGAACTCTGATACTTGTGACAGCAGAAGCTTGGGAAGTCAAAGGTGATACTCCCTGTCTCACGGGATGTGGAAATGAGAGCAACAGAGAGGAAAAACCCAGGGAGCCCGGTCCAGCACATACGTAATGCTGGTCCTGTAAGTGCAAAGGAAGCTGTTCAGATCGAGAACTGAACTGAGGACCTGGAATGAAAGATCTGGTGGGGAACCATCCCGAACAGCCCTCTTGACATAAGCACTTCATCTGGGTTAGGCAGGAGGAGAATCACTCACTGAAAACAAAGGGTGCCTCTCGTGACAAAAAAATTAGTTTACAAATAAAACCATCAAAATACCCTGAGTGTAGCCTTATTTGCTGATTACATTGAATGAAAACATTTTAGAAGTAACATATATACTTAACTTTAATAAATGTTCTGCTCCAGTTTGATAGCGATTTATGATTGAGAAGAGATACTACATCTTTTTACCCGTGATTAGGCCAACAGCTTTCACAGATCTAATTTGTCAATAAGTTACATTCGGAACGAAGTCTGATAATTCACATTCATAATGAGTAAACAATACTACACTTAATTTTATTTTTACTAGTTGACTTAATTGTACCAACGTTTACAAATTATTAAAGTTCAACATAGGACTATGAGTAAATAACTATTCATTAGTCAATGGTATAGCACAATTACAGTAAAGCATGTTGTGTATGTTTCACCATTTTATTTTGTATCAAAACAGATGAAAAAAATAAGTTTATCTGGAGCCCAACAAGAATTGCAGAGTAGCCTCCTGTGTTTCTGTATAAATCTTTGGGAAAAAAAAAAATCAATCTGTCTGCACTGTCCAATACCTTTACTGTTTACTGGGACTTTTTTAAATAGAAAAGTGCAATAGTATGTTTGAAATCAAAAGTCTTGGCATGTCTAGCTTGGCATGGAGGTTTCCAATTAACACTAGTAGCAGTGGCCAACTGCTCAACAATATTGCACAAAAACACGTCTTTAGAGATGAAGGTACTAAAACAGAACAAGTAAAGCTCTTCTCCCTGACAAACATGAAAAATGTAAAATGCCCCAAAATAATTCAACCTACATAATTTATCTTATCTGTTGATCTTAATGATTTTATACTTCATTGGATTAACAGGCAGTTTGAAAATTCAGGAATGTTTGCTTTCTCAATTAAAAAAACAAACAAACAAAAAAAACCCCTCTTGTAATCCTTCTTCTGCAGCCAGGATGCTCACCATGAGGCCACGATCAAACACATGGCATCTTAGGCAGTTCAGACATTTAGCCTTACTGTGTGGAGGGAGAATAAGCCAGTCAATCCCTTTCCTCTAAATCCATCAGAACTGCTTTGCCACCAGAATTCAGAGGTTGCTCCTGAACCTTTCAGTCACAGCCCCATGAACTGTCTCCTCCTATCTTTTGTGCCACCTAAAGCAGCAAAGATATTTACCTGTACAAAGAATCTTTAAAAACTGTAAAAGGTTTTGCTTTTGATCACCTATGAAAGTGAAGTCTCTATGAAGGACAGAACGGACATACATTTCAAGATCTGTACGTTTCTTATATACAATAGTTTACATTTTTACAGGACTATCTTACTTAAATTGCCATTCAAAAGCTGTAAGGTGATTTTAGTCTCTGAAAGAACAATTTCTGAACAAAGTTTTCATTTTAGAAAAGTGACCCTTTTTGAATTATGGGAATAATTTAATTCAGCTATATAAATTACAATAAATGTTACTGAATAGGTCTGTCTTCTAAATTAAATAATCACTGATCTTGCAGAGTATATTACTATAATACAGATTTGAGATTACAAATGCAGTACATCTGCACATTACTTACATCATCTTAAAGCTGAGAAAATACACCTGTTGGTAATTTAGTTTACTTCTGTAGAAGTTTAGTAGATAAATATGTTTGGGCAATTGTTAAAGAAAGAGCACTATAAGCGGAATTTAAAAGCTTCTGGAAAGTATCTATATATGCAAGATGACTATACACGGACATGCAATTTTTGGAAAGTTATATTAGTTTCTTTTTACTTTTAGAAGAAAGGTTCTCCAAGTCAAATTAAAATATTAGCTTGCTAATTTGTTAGATAAATAGTACATTTGTTGCCTTCCTTAATTAGTCAAAATATTTCTACTATAATTACAAAAAGTTTTCTTCAATCCTATTTGTGTTTCCATTGTGAAGAAGACTATAATGATAAGTTATCACTGGTACTAAATTATGTTACCTTTCTCTTCCACAGAAGTGGAGCAAAAATCCTCACAGTTCAAACAAAGCAAGAAACAAGATTCCAGGAGGTGTACTTTATACCAGTACAAAAAAAAAAAAAAAGATGAACTGCAGTTTCAAAACTGGGAGTGTGTGGCAGAGAAAAAAAAAAAATCAGTAACAAATCTCTTTGACAATGAGGTTGTAGCTTGGTTTCACGATTTATACCAACATAAATGAATTGTCCTGTAATTGCCTTAACTTTCCAGATTTTCCAAAAAGTCACATTCAACACTTTCTTCTAGTTGTTTCAAGATCCTTGTGCTGTTGCCAAGAGAATATTCCACTGACAAAGATGCTGAACTCTGTGCATTTTGGGACCTGTTACCTTGTGCTCTGAACGCACAGCTCAGGGTCCTGAAGAAGGGCATTAACTGTGTGATGCTGGATATAGAACGAAGGTTCAAAAGAGGATATTCACATTTCTCTGAAGTTCTCTCATTAGTGTGTGTTTCCTGCAAACAAGCATACAAACCAGAAGATTCATTGAGTATTATGCAGAAAGCTCGTCTATTCTTCTATGACATAACAGTTGAAACCTGCACTAGATACTATTTGTCAATCAATGTGAGATCTGCAGCCTGCTATACCAGGCATTTCTTGCATCACAAGATGATTTGTACAGCTGTTACCTTAAAATAGAGTTTTACTTTAAAAAGTGAGTTTCTAACCATGGTATTATGTGGTTCTATATTCTCTCCCCCCCACAAGTAATCCCTGTTGGTCACTTGCTTAGGCACTGTCAGTGAGTGCTGTTCTGCAGACATATTTTCAAGACCTATTGCTAAAGGACCGGGTAGTAGCTTTACATCTTTAATTCTGGGAAGGTGTTGCATACATACTGGAAGGCAGGCATGGAGTAGTATGGGAGAAGGTGACAAGTGGGTAATGGAGGTTAGCATAATTAACAGTGTGCAAGATCCCCTGCCACAATAAGGTTCTGTGTATGTAGTAAGATTCTGCAGTCAAATTCTACCATTTATTCCTCACAACTCCGCTGCCGTCAAGGGGGTTGCACAGGTGTAAATTAGGGCAGAATCTGATTTAGCACTTCAAACTTTGATACTGACTTCTTTGATGCACATGCGGAAAGAAAATCTAGCTCGTTCACTGAGCTGCACTGGCTGTGCTGTAGTAGCAGAATTAGTAAAAATGTTGGGACGCTAAGGCAAGCACATATTCCTCTGAATAAACACAGGCAGCAGATCTGAAGTTAGAAGATACATTTCTAAAAAGTCACTTTTCTGAGGAGAGCCACACATTACATTTTCTCTTGTGAGCAACAGAGTTCTTTGAGAGCGCACATGCAATTTTAAAATCATACTTCCTAGCCACAATCTGCTTTGTCTTCCTTTATAACCCTCCCTATTTTGCAAGGCTATGTTGCAGTATCTAAAGTGATAAATTAGTTTAAAGTACATGTATGACAACTGTGTATTTGAGGCTACATTCTAGTCTCATTTAAGATGGTTATTTTTTAATATATATTTGAAAGATTTCCTGTATTAAAAGAATTCCAATTTTTCTTAAGTTATCAATTCACAGTGCAAGATGCACATGGAGATCCTGTCCTCCAATATCCAACCAGAAGACCTAAATAGGTGCAGTATCTATTATGTCCAGGAGTGAAATGAGCAGGTTTGCAGTAGTTTAGCAAGTTGATACTTTCCCCTGGAATTCATTCCATACTCCAGAATTTCAGCTTCCATGAAAATATTAGCCCTTATGCTTGCAAAGCTAGATCAGCTTGCAAATGAGAACTGGATGGAAAGTGATGGCAGTGTATGTGGGATTCTGGAGACAACTAGAAACAATAGCCCTGAGAATCATGAACACCCCCATTCATCTTGATGGGATTTTTGATGCTGAAGCCTAAAAATTTAAAATACCAATATTCTTATCAACGACTTCATTTTTGATCAAAGCATGTAAGATCATAATATTGCTAGTAAATGTTAATCTTTTATTATTCCTTTGAATATTAAACTCCTGATTCTTTGGCCAAACATCCCAGAAACATTTCTGTGTTAGCCAAAGAGCTGTCTAAACTCTAATGCTAAAGAATGCTTTGTTTTAGACTAATGAATGTCTGTAATCAATAGTAGCACTGTATTTAATTATCCGCCCTGCTTTTTACCCTGATCTTGCTAACCTAGTACAGATGCCCAGGAAGAACTTCTAATAATTAACAAAGGATGCTTATAAATGTGCACCGTAATTGAGAAGATATTAGTAATAGACAAACTGGAGAAGGAACATTTGTTATAACAGATGTGTTCTACAATCAATGTAACAGCAAACCACTGAGTAGTGTATTGATTAAATGTCTAAATTATTAAGAGCTAATTATGGTCACAAATGGTCTCAGTAGTAATAAATTAGTGATAGATGTCATTTACTTATTGATTAGGTAAGTTCAGAATATTCAAAATAAAACATGAGAAAGGATAGTTCAGCAGGGCTAGCCCTAAGAAAGAAAAATGTTGAAGGATTTTCTTTGATCTAAACCAGTATACAAGGGATGAATTTGGGGGACTGAGTAAGAAGTGAAATGAGATGCCAAACTTCTCCAGTCGCAGACTGATATGTAGGTTTTCATTTCTATATAGTGTTGTATTAAGTATTGATTGATTGTCTTACTTAAATAAAACTTCAACTGAGTTGGTTATTTGACATCAAATCTTATTAAATCTGAACACGTAACACTATGAAGACATGCCCAATCTCCTGTGATTAGTTTCTCATTTTGGGGTCATGAGTAGAGGGAGTATGGGATAGTACAGCGATTTTTTCCAGGCTGACCCTTGTCAGAAGATATTACCTGCATAATTGGTAGATGTGTCTATAGTGAATCACCTGAAATAAATGGCTATCTGGAATCCTCCAGGCAAATGTAATATAATAGGAATATTGTCAAGATAGATCAATTTTAAAGCCAAAGAGCCTTTTAATATGGAGACTGAAATCTACCGCCCAGCTGACTTCTAAATTAATAAAAATGGTTCTTTAAAGTTATCAGATTTAATGTTAATAGAAAATATGTATCTAATGAAGCGTTCTCTTTACCCCATATTTCAGCTTTAACGAGTCCATGATTCTAACGATATGTGGTTTACATTCCTGGTGATTTTCCAGTAGATGAGAGGTCATGGTACAAGTCTCTGTGTCCACTTCTGGAACAAAGGCCCATCTGTACCTGAAACAAATGTATTGTACAGGTCAGAAATCATTCATGAGAGTCCCTTTCCTAGAAATAAATAAAAAATGCTGACAATTATAACACTAAGCTTTCTTATCCCACTGTTTTAATAGCTGTGCTGACCATCCTCCCCCATGCTCTGTTACAAGAGCTGTATTTTGTGGTCAGTCTGTTTAAGTATTGAAAGGATGGACAATGTCCCCATATAGATACAAGTGAAAATGAAACAGACCCTTCCTTTCTCCCAACAATTCTCTCAGTGTTGGAAACAGCAAAATCTTCTCAAAGTCTGATATCTAAATATTTGTCAGATATCCAGCAGGTTATGCCCATATGTGTCGTTGTCTGATTAAAATATAATTATGTAAACCACTGTTATATAATTGCAATGAATCTTGTACAAAGTGTAACATATGGCCAGAAAGGGTTAAGCAGTTTGCAGGCTGGCTAACCCAAAGCCAACCTGTAGAGACATGTCAGAAATGGTAATTAAGGCCATTCAATGCTAGATAGGTTTGCATTTCAAAGTTCTAGCCTATGTTGTTAAAAGTTAGAAGTGATACTAATTGTGTGTTTACTTATAGATGCTAGCCATGTAAATAGACAGTTCCTGTCTCTCACTATAGCTATTGATTCAGAGATCAAAAGGGAATATTAACATTTAGATGAATCTTGGGTGAAAATGTAATTGTCTATATGTCTCTCTGAAGTTTGAGATAGACTGCTTAATAATAAATTATCTTATGTTAATCCATGTAGATAATTACCAGCAATGCTTAGGAAATAGAGCTACTTCAAAGTTGCCCTCATTGCCCATTGTTTACCCAGGACTGTATGGTCAAGTGGATGCTAGAACACTGTATAAAAGACCCTTGGGTCCATGATCCATGAGGTTTCATGCAGGGGAAGCCTAAGCCATAAGGATTGAGATCCCAGTCCTAAACTGGAACACTCTGAATAGGATATTGGACGTTAGACTATAACCTATGAACTAAATTCTAAAAGAACTCTTTGCAACTACAAAGCTCACCATCTCTGCTATGACTCTGAACCTAAGGAATTGAACTCATGTCTTTATGTATATTGATCTTTTAACTATACTTTCTCTCTTTTCTTTTTAAATAAATTTTAGTTTAGTTAAGAATTGTCTGTAAGCATGTGTTTGGGTAAGATCTGGAATATTCATTAACCTGGGAGGTAATGTGTCCAATCCTTTGGGATTGGAAGAACTTTTTTATATGATGAATAAGATTTTCATTAATCCTCATTATATCTGACTTGGGTACCTGGATGGAGGCCTGAGGCTGGGTTACTCTAAGGGAACTGTGGTGATGGCTTCTGGGCAACCAGTGAGGTAATAAAGAAGCTGATTTGTGCTGGCTTGGTAAATCTAAGTATTGGAATATCCACCAGCTCTGGGGATTGTCTGCCCCATTCTTTGCACTTCACCCTAATTGAGTGACCTCAGCTGGCTCCCATGGCAATCCGGTCACACCATACCTATGTAAAAACTTGTGGATGAGGAAAAGATTGATGAGAGACACCAGTTTTACTAACTATGGAGGAGAAAATAAGTCTGAGTACATTTACATATTTTTATATGGTGCACAAATAGTATGTTACCTACAGTACTATATGCCATATAGCTATAAATTAAAAAAAGTAACTAGAGGACTTACATTTGAAATAACTGCATCTTGTCAGGTGGAAAAGAAAGCGCTGTGTCCAGGAACTTACAAGCTGATAAATACAAGGACAGCTCGTTCTGTTGTATGTCTGAAAGTAAGGGGCCACTGCCATCAGTTGAAGCTGAAGTTTTCTGTCTGCTTACTTTGCTGTTGCTCCTGTGTGATTAACCAGGAAGGAAAGCACTATTAAAAAAACCCACTAAATATTTTCCATCTGCTAAAGGATTACAGTCACCTATAAGGGTTCATTTGTACTATACATTTTATCTTCAGACATTTATAAAAAAACTACATGGTAAAATAGTCAAAAACTATAGTCTTCACCCATTTTTTCCTGTAAGTAGCCCATTTCTAAAACACAATTGCCACATCTGCTGCCTAATGACAACATTTACTGTATGGCAATGCCAGACTTCGAAATGCAACATTGCTTGCAAGCTGCAAATGCTATTGTGATTTTCAGAAATTCTAGCCAGAAAGCAACCACAACTCCTCGGACATGTTTTGTTAATTTGTTTCTGTTTTATGCGAGATAAACAATTCTTACTTTGATGGTTCATCCTCCTCAGCTAAGTCTTCTTCCAGCTGTATAAATGTCTGAATCTTAACCAAAAAAAAAAAAAAGGCGTATTTTTCTTTTCGAAAGTTGTAAACTGTTAAAGTGTATACACAACTCAATCACGGAAAAGACTGCTTCATATGAGATTAGGAAGCGCAGGACAAGTTTTATTTTAACTTTGTCACTTACAAACACCGTCGACCTATCACAAGAGTTAGTTCTTTGAACAACAAAATTTATAAATGGAAAGTAAAATATATTTTCAAACCACAACAGTCCCCCGAAATTATCTAATTGAAAACTGAGATGTAAAATCATAAACCAGTTGCAAAGATGGAGTGTGTTTGGAAGGAAGGGAAAGGCGGGTATGGAAAGCAAATGTAATATATTCTACATTGGTATTTGTTAAGGCATTATTGTTTACCAGTTCAGTCACCATGATTGGCCACAGTGAGGTTAGATGCTGAGGAGAAATTCTTAGCAACAGAACTCTGAAAAAGAGAAACATCTGGGCAGCAACTATAGAAGTCTGTCCAACACGGAGGTTATCTGTCAGTCGTTCTGAAACACATTTTCAAAAAAGTTATAATTTTTCATGTACATAAAGCTAGTTTTGGTAAATTAGAAATGCAGCGAAAAAATGTAGTTTGCTTTGATTATGTCATCCAGTTTTGATTGGCTGTTCTTTTCACTCCATCAAAGAAATTGTCAATTTTTCCAAAAATTCTCTCAAAACATGACAATAATTTGGAGCTAGATTAACTTTTGTTTGGGTTTTTTCTTGTCAAAAACTAACTGTGTTAGAGATCAGAGATTTTAAAGGTTTTTTTCCCCCCTGAACCTAGCAAAAATTCAGAGATGGTAGGGAAATAGGTAATACAACAAAAATATATAAACTATAAGACAACTGTATCTATGTAAACAAGCCATATTTTAAAAATATACTCTTACCTTGTATTAATGGAAGGTAAAGGTGATACTGATCGATTTCTCCACTAAAGACAGCAAAAGCCTGACGCTTTAACAACATTGCTTTTTGCTCAAAACTTGGAAACATTTTTAAAGAACTGCTCTGCATACCTACAAAAAAGACCATAATGAATATGTACACAATTTAAGAGACACATCTTTACCTCAAAACACAAGTTATTTCTAGGGCTATCAAGCAATTTAAAAAATGAATCATGATTAATTGCGAGATTAAAAAAAAATTGTGATTAATCACAGTTTTAATCGCACTGTTAAACAATATTAGAATACCATTTATTGAAATATTTTAGGGGTTTTCTAGGTTTTCAAATATAGGGTCAAGGCTAGGGGCTCTGGGCTTCAGCCCCCTGAGGGTGTGGGGTTTCAGCCCCTCTCGGGGTACAGGGCGGGGCTGCAGAGCTTCAGCCACTCTTGGGGCTCCAACACCCTCCCCCCCCTGCTGCCTGGGAAGCTGCGGACTGAGGCTGCTTCAGCGTCCTCCCCTCCTGGCCGCTGATGCTTCCTGCCCTGCCCACAGGTATGCGATTAACAGATTAAAAATGCATTAATTTTGCTGTCAATTAATTGCAGGTGTTAACTGCGATTAGTTGACAGCCCTAGTTATTTTTTAGACTGTTAAAACCCATTGAAAGGGGGGGACAATTGGCACAGTCTAGGTCTGCATGTATGGATGGGGAATTCCAGTTGTAAGAGAAGCACTTCAGCTGCTAGGAGGTTGCCCGGCAATTCCAACTCCCACCTCCACCCCTGTGTGCCCATCTCTCTTGTCTCCCCTATGTTCATATATGTATGATTTTGGATTTCTCAGAATGAGCTCTGTGACACTGAAGTACCAGCCACAGATTTAAAAACGATGGGTCCAAAATATATTAAGGTTTTTTTTTTTTTAAAAGCTTTATATCTTACGTTTTTTAAAAAACATTTTAAAATGGCTTATGGGGTATATGGAGGACAGAGACCAAAGTATCCTTCCCTCAATTCTCAGGTGTGTTTTAGGGGTCTTCTCTCGTCCTCCCTTAGGCCTTGAGAGTTGGAGACTGCCTTTTGAGGGGAGTCTCCATCTTCCCATACTTTGGTCAAGCCTGGAGAATGAGGTTTTAGAGTGTGAGGGGTCAAAAGAATGCCGAAGCCTACTAACATACTGCTCTTATGATGGTGCTTCCCCCCTGCATGGAGCACGTTGCTATCCTACAGACAGACTCATGCAAAAATATGATAGCAGGAATCTCTTATCTGAGCTATATGCACGAGATGCTACAGTAGGGGTTTAAATTCCTCAGCAAGATGAGCATCAGTAAGTGGCATGTACAAGTGGCAATAATTCTGATGAAGTCTGTTCGCAGAAATCCAAGTTTATTATAAATTTATCACCATTTCTGAAAAGAGAACATTTAGAATGTCTTCCTGAACCACGGCTACTACTCTCTACCCTTTTGAGCATGTTAACAGAGAAGGATTTCTGTGAGTAAATTATTTAACTATAGCTAATCAAGGTTGGTAACATTATGAGCTGTGAAAATGCACTGAAGTTACATTAAATAAAGGAGGTAATATGTTAAGACAAAATATATGTTTGAGAGCTCACCAGAATATGAATTCCAAATTACTGTAGTAATAAATTATCAGCAAAGAATACTTACTCATAAAATCTTTAAACATAGTTTTCTCATGTGTTAGAAGATGATCTATAATGGACCTCCAACTGAATAAAATATACAAAGAATTAAAGATACACACAACTTGTCAGTGTAGACACACCATCATACAAAAGAGACCCTGGGATAACATTTCATACAAAAGCAGCACATTTTACCATTTAATTTTTGATTTGTGTTTGAAATGCCAGACATGGTTATTTTATGCTCTTGAACCCGATTATGTGAGGATCCCAAAGTTAATGTGGAGAATATGCATTTACATGATGTGAAGAGAAGTTATCCTGCCTCTACACACTGCTGAAAACCTAATCCTTTTATAAAACAATTTGCTAGGACTACTAATTTGGCACTTATCTATTCTGTAGGGAAGTTCAAGATAAGGCTTCTTTTCAGCAATAGTAGGCTTCCCCTTAATATCTTTGGAAATTTCCAACAGAATTACAGATTACCACCATTTCATTTCTTACTGAATGCATGAAGTGTCCATTTGGAAGAAAGCTGGGTCCACAAAGAAATCCAGAACTTCTTTTTTCCAGGCTCGTTTAGTGTAGGCATATCCACTTAGGGAGCTGAGCAACCGAGCACCAGCACGGAAGCTTGGGGCATTGTAGGCACTGCAAATAAACCCCAAGTATTAATATTCAGGACAGACGCCCACCAAAGGAGTGCCTTTCCCCCCAGAACTCCAAGCCTAGGCCTGACAGTAATAATTTACTCCAAATTCTGTTTGCTAGATATAGAAGAGGTTTTTTTCCTCTAGCGCTGAGGAAATGAAGGTCTCTTCAACTATACAGATGAATCGGAATGAACCATTACAGGGCAAAATGCTATCTCAGCTCCTTTCAGATGGCCCTGCCACCTTCTGCAAAATTTAAGATTACTGAAGTTTCTAGTCCTTATTCGAAATTGAAGGACTGAGTTTACAGACTCGAACAATAGCATTAGGACCCCACTACTGCCCTGGTCACAATAGAGTCACTGTGACAGTTATGCAGGGCACTTAGGCCATTCCTACAGATTCCACTCAGAGAAAGGATTTGCTATTATTAGCAGTTAGAAAACATCCAATCATTAGGAAAGTGCAAGCCTACACAAAAGGGAAGGTGCGTGCCATCCTGCTATTGGCTGATGGCCAACAACTCAACTACAGGAGGGATTCCTGCATGGGCAAGGGCATAGATCCACTAAGACTACCATCCGAGTAGCCTTGCAAAAATTGTTATGAAAGTTTACCTGATCGCCTGTGTTTTGTGATAATCATGATTAAATTGTGTTATACTTTATGCCAAAAAAGTTACCTTTATTTATTCAGAGTCCTAAAAATGCTAAAAAGGGCACACACCTTATTCATATACTGCAGACACCCTTCACATATGTTAAAGATACATCCTTAATTTAAGGCAACCCACAACAAATCCCCTTTCGCCCCAAACAAGTCCCCACCCATTATAGTTTCCCTTATGCCCCCATCTTGGAAATGCATGGGGAATAAAGTTGAGACCCACAACATGCCTTGAAGATCAGATTAACATTTAGCATGATTTAAAGAAAATATAAGTATGTACAGCAAGGGCTATTACCTGTGATTGCGTAGATAAGGAAATACGTAATACATCAGGCGTGAAATTAATGGCACAGCTTTCTCTTTTTCATCACTACGGTAAACCATGTCCAGGAGAGAAGCAAGAACCTTCAGAAAACCAAAATCCCACATGTGACCAAATGCACCCCTGTATTCACACCCTACACACCATTATAACAACTTTGTACAAAATATGCCTTGTGAGGTATCATTTGAAAACTAATAACTAGATGGTCAGTAACATCATGGTGAAATGAATGTACTAACATTATATATAAAGTTATGAATGTAAGTTGAAATCATGACTGAAGTGTGTTTACCAGACAAGTCTGGGGAGTGGGCAAATCTGTTTCTCAAAGACACAGGACAAGCTGACACCTCTAGACAGGTATAACCAAAGCTCATGGGCAATCACCTATCAAGTGGCCACTCATGGGCAAGGAAGGGGGCAGGAACAAACAGATTTGCATCTTAGCAAACAGCAGCACAGCTCTTTTACCACCAGACTCCTGGTCTTTGTCCACACAGCCCGAAGGAACGTTATCTGGGAATAACTCTCAGGAAAATGCATTTCAAAGGGTGACTGAACTACAAAAGTGAGGGGGCAAACACACCCCAAGTTCTCTCGCTAGCCATCTCTCTTTCTTTCACCTAAGATGACAAAAGAAACAGCCTTTGGACTCTGGGGCCGGATCCTCAACTGAGAATTTGGTCAGCAATGTTACTGGGAGCATGTGGTAAGAATTTTATCTTGAACCAAGTCTAGTCTGCTAAGTTTTAACACTAGGAAGTGTTTTATCTTTATTTCTGTTTAACTATTTCTGACTTTAATGCTTTATACTTGTACTCACTTAAAAACTCTCTCTTTGTAGGTAAATAAACTTGTTCTATTCTTTAATTAAAACTAATCCAGGGTTGTTGATTGTGCGGGTAACTGCATTTAGGGTAGCAGACTATTGTATATTAATTCCCTTCAAGGGGCAATGGACCTAATATATATGCACTACCAGCAGTGGGCTCTGCAGAACAATTTTTTTGCAGAAAATCCAGGACTGGGAGTGTGGTGGGGTCACCTTGCAAGTGGTAACCAAGGCTTGTGGAAGCCAGAGTGTGACTGATGTGTGGCTGACAGGCTGCGGCTAGACACAGATACTCAGGGTGTTGTCTGTATACTGCAAGGCTGTTTGTGAGCAGCCCAGGTGGGAGCTACAGCAGCAAAAGCGTTGTGAGGCACCCAAGTTTGCGGGGAAGGGGTGACAGCCCCTCACTGGTCTGGATTGCGTCCTGGAATGTCCTATCATATTAAGCTGCAATGGACACTTTTGGAGAGGGAGGAATGTTAAACTTCAGAAAGAGTCAAAAAGGAAAACGGTCTCACCTTCACTATCAAACACCAGAATAAACCCAACACCTTAGTTTAGCTGTATCAATTGTTAACCACTATATAGAGAAAAATGGCAAGCATCTATCTTGTTAGCTCATATGCCTGACTCCCATAAAGCTTTACGAAGTAATGCTAAGGGACAGTTGTCATATAGGCCTAGGACTCCCAGCGTCCTTCCCAGTTCTGTTAAGGGAACTAAAAGGTAACCCTAACTTTGAGCATATTAAACGTACATAAGGTGTGCTCTAAAAGCAATGGAAATGTATCTATTTTTACAGCTGCAGAAGGCACTTTTAACTGCATATGTGCTAGCAAACGCGGCAAATATGCTTGGTTTCAGTGCTTGAATAATAGGTGATGAAATTGTAACCAAGACCATGAGAAAAGAATAAGTGGGTAAACAAACATAACTGGAGGAAATGAATTCAGTACTAAGCATGAAACTTTGCATACGTTATAGTGAAAAATAATGGAAAATTACTCATAAGTGAGCTCTGTATTGAGTATAGAACAGAACATACAGGGGACATGAATCACCTTGCTTGTGTACAGGAAATGTTACCTTACGGTCAAATTTGTGGTTATGATTGGATAATGTATGCCCTTTGCAGTTGGTTACATAGAAAGTGAAGTAATTGATTAGAAAGTGTTACATAGGAAACCATAAACTGTATAAGTACACAAACAGCTAGGGTATAAAAACCCCACCGAATTGCAACAAAATAGGATCAAATCTGCAAAGCTGTCCCCAGGAAGGGTAAAGTATCAATCTTTGCTTGTGTTCTGTATAGTCCTGATTAATCTTAGATGTATAGTCTTTGATTAATAAATTGATTGAGCTTGATTTGAGGTCTTGTTGATCAGTGATACAAATTGAATCCCTCTTACAATTTTGTCCTACTTAAGGAGATGTGTAGGAACTTTATATCTTACTTCTGCAAGAAGAGAGAGAGCTTGAACACTGTATATTGAGGGAGCAGAGGCGGACACCATTGAAGATGGTACTAGTGAAGTATCTGAAAGAGAAAATGTTTAATTTGCATTTTGAAGCAGAACTTATTGTGGAAAACCTATAAGTTTCAGGATTTGTTTGGTTCCCATCTGGGTTATACCTTGCATACTGTGGAGAAAATACCCCCCCCCCCTTCCTTTGTCCCCTCCAAGTTACTTTCTTCCCTCTTTTCTATCCCCCCCCCAGCCTGGCTCAAAACTGTCAGACCGGAAGCCTGAACCAGACGGGGCTGTACTTTGAGGATGGGAGGGGGGGGGGAGAGGGGGAAGGAAAAGAGGAACTAGCAGAGAGAGAACTGTTTGTGACAGGCATTGCTCAAGGTTTAAAATGCATCTGCTTATATTAATTTGCTTGCTAAAGGTTATTGAGACTCATCCTGAAACCTATCTGTAATCAATGTTTTTATAATGAAATCGTTGCTTGGCATATAAACTCTGTTACCTTTAAATTGTGCCCCCTTTAGGTAAGCCCCTGTATGCCCATAGCCACCAAAAGGTTAGTCCTCCTCCTTATCCCAAGGCCCAGCCAAATGCCCAAATGGCATCAGATGGGGGCCCCCTCTTTTGTGGCCCCTATAACAGTAGGAGGCCTTAATAACCCTTGTAACAGCAAACCCCCTCTGTAAGCTCTAACCAGGGCCTACCCTGTGACCAACAGGTCAGAAGCCAGAACCATGCTAGGCGACACTGCCCTGAAAAGAGGGTAAGGAAGGCAGGAGGAAAGAGGAACTGGAATATTTGTAACAGCGTCCTTGGCCATGGTCTAGCCTAATGTCTGCTTAAACTTCTGCTTCTGTAATAGCTTCTGCTCTAAGGCTACAAGACTGTACAACCTATAATTACTGCTGTATAAATTAATTAAGGTACATTAATTAAAAACAGGTACTTCTGTAGGCACCCACCCCTTGTACCTGTCCACTCACCCCCCATTGCCTCCCCTTCCCTCCTTTCCCCTTCCCTTCCCTAACACTGTGCCTGCCCTGCTATTGCAGGGCAACAATAGAAAGCAATAAGGCAAAGCCTGTAACCAATAACCTGTAACAAAATTAGCACAGCAATAATCCTAGTGGTCATATTAAAGGGCATCATGCCCCTTCTTTGTCCTATTATGTACCCCCTTGCCCAAACCCTACTAATTAACGAAATGTTAACTCATTATAAAACATTATTATTGATTGGCCCTGATATATAAGCATGTAACAAAGTATTCTTGTGACCTATGCTAAAACATATTTTTGCAAAGCTGTATTTTGCAACCGGAATTCGCGTTAGTGTTCTTGCTCATGGCATAAGCAGAATAACCACAAGCTGCCCTTTGTAAAACCCCTGAGTTCGCACTAGGCCCAAAATACCATCTTAAACCATACGGGGCCCGCGTGTTCAGAACATTGCAAAAGTCCCTCCTGGCATGGCCAGAGGGAAATCGCTGACAACTCTGGAAAGTACCCCCTCCTCTAATACCTAACTCGCTGACGACTCAGGAAAGCACCCCTTACTCTAATGCTTGGCAATGACGTGTGTGCGGTTGCGGTTTAAGACTTTAAAAATGGCATGTAACCGTGTAATCGTGGTAGTTGATTTCGATCTGCTACCCCTATGCATTTGGTGTATGTGAGCTCAATAAACGGGCCTCAGGCTTGAGTCTATAATCAAATTGCCTAGGAGTGTTTGTTCCTAACAGGTCAAATGACTGCCTAGGGGGTCGTATTCGCGACAATACTGAGTTGCAGTGAGGTATTGCTGGGAACCCTGCCAGCGCCCATAAGAACATAAGAATGGCTATACTGAGTCAGACCAAAGGTCCATCCAGCCCAGTATCCTGTCTGCCAACAGTGGCCAATACCAGGTGCCCCAGAGGGAGTGAACCTAACAGGTATAGATCAAGTGATCTCTCTCCTGCCATCCATCTCCACCCTCTCAAAAACAAAGGCTAGGGACACCATTCCTTATCCATCCTGGCTAATAGCCATTAATGGACTTAACCTCCATGAATGTATCTAGTTCTCCCCATATGCATGCCCACCCTTGATCTTACAGGGATTATACATTATGGCTTATTCTTATTCTTATTATTATTAGAGGGCTATTGATAAGTGAGTTCTTGCCAGACAGGATGCTATCAAACTAAGTTTCCTTTTACATCTTCTAGGCTCTTCCCTTTCTCTGGAGGTGACAGGAATATCAGGACAGGATTGTATTCTTAACAGCCCAATAGCACCTTATTTCAATGTGACTAGTTTGGAATCAAAGGATGTGACCATACACTTCCCCGTTTATGGCTGCCTCTGCTACTTAGCCGAAGGCCTTAGCCTAAGAACAGGGCCTCAGACTGTCACAGTGAGAGAAGGCCTTTACACTGGAAGACAGTTATTTTGATTCTCTCTTTTATACCGCTATAACTAGCTAAGTGATAAGAATACACCTAAATTCTTAAAGTATAGGCCTTTGCAGACAGGCCTGAATATCTATATCCTAACATACATTGTATCATTTTAAACTTCCTTAAAGCCATAAACATATGCCAGTTTCCAATAAATAGGTGTTAACAGAGCTAGCATGTCTGCGGATACAAGCTTCTATCCTCAGATCTTTAAGTTACAGGATTTGAAAAAGAAGAGTAAATGATCAATTATTGGAGATAGGCAGCTATGAAATCAATACACTGTCGGTCACATTTACTACCATTACACATGCGCATTGTACAAGTATAGATGATTTGAAAATTCTGCAGCCTCTATCTGTGAATGCTTTACATTTGGCAAAGACCTTAGGAAAAATGAAAAATTTAATAGAAAACATTCATTCAGCAAAGTTCCTTAGTCAAAAAGGGGCATACTTTTCACAGCTGATTTGAATGGATTTATACCCTCTGAACCAAGGGTATAAAAGGCAACATGTACTGACCTGCAACTTCCTCTCCATTTCCTACTCTACTGCAAATCAGGTGAAGGTCCAAGCAGAAGGAAAGGAGGGCAGATCGTGGACCACCCACAGGGACCACACATCTCAAAGAACTTCAGTGACTATAAGGCAAGTAACGCTTCTTTCTTCAAGTGCTGGTCCCTATGGGTATTCACAGTGGGTGACTCCAAAGCAATGCTCATCAAGGCGGAGGATGCAAGAAGTGTTCTGCACCACAGATCGTGAGATCACTGAACCAAAAGAAGTTTCCTTGAAAGAAGCTTGAACCAAGGCATAATGCCTAGTAAAAGGAGGAAAAAGAAGAAGCAGTGAATGCCTAATCTGCTGCTCTACAGATCACTGAGAGGGGAATTCCCAGAAAGGAAGCCACCGAGGCAACCTGAGCTCCAGGTGAGTGAGCCATGACAGTCTGAAGGAGGGATGCAGCCTGAAATCCATTTATAGAGCCTTTGGAAAGACTGCTTCTTCCTTCATACCTCTTGGCAATGGAGATTAATTCAGATTCACTCCGATAATTATATAGGCATGTGTGGGGGTTAAAACAGACTTTTCTGGATTTTACTTGAAGTCCCAAGGAGTGAAAGTGGTGACTGCAGCCAGCACTTCCTGATACGACCATCCCGTGAGCAGCCAATGCTCTAGGTAGGAACCTACTGGGGTATCTTGTTGGTGCAGGTACGCTGCCACCATGACAGTATCTTTGTGAAAACTCTCGGTGTTGCAGAGTAGCACTTTATATTGGAAATGCTCTAGAGGCCCACCATAAAGTGCAGGGTGAATGTCTATATGAAAACAGGCATCCTTCAAAACAGAGGGCCGCAAACCACTTGCCTTTGTTCAGGGAAGGGATTATGGAGACCAAGGTGAACTGAATCTTGAACATCATATGATGACATTTAACTGTCTGAGGTCCAGGATGGGTGGGGTTGGGAGTGGGATGAGAAAATATGTGGAGTGAAAGCCCTTCCCCCTATGTTAAGAGGGTATGGGATCTATTACCCTTAACGGGATTAGGGAGTTCACCCCCTGTATGAGAATCCTCTCATGAGAGGGGTCCCTGAAGAGAGACAGGGAGAGGGGTTTTGGAGAAGGGGCAGAAAGGAATTCTATCATGTAGCCAGTCGAGCTGATGGCCAAGACCCATTTGTCCAATGTGATATGCTCACACATCAGGAGGAAATGGGCCAGGCAGCTACTGAAATGGGTGGGATGAACTGGCTATGCGGAGACTGGCTGGTGGCACTCGAGCATCCCATCAAAATGCCTTCTTGGTATGCAGGTTAGTCTGAAGAGGGGGCGACGGCAGTGTGGCATGTCTACTTTGCTGTACTCTCTGGCACTTCTGAGGGGGCTCATAGGCCCTTTGATTACAGAAAGACTGAGGGGCTGGGTGGTACCCCATGAAGAGGGGGCTTAGAATATTTCCTGTTTGGTGCCAGGAGCAAAGGGCTGCGTGAGAGCGAAGTGACTTGTCTGTTTTCTTGCTAAGCAGGTTGTTACCGGAATCACCATGGGGAACACCAAGGATTGCAACCAAGAAGCCTGGCTCATAACTACCAAGGTTGCCATGGAGTGGGAAGCCACGTCCTCGTCATCGAGTGATGCTTGGATGGACAATCTAGCAACCAGTTTCCCTTCATCCAGGATGGCCTGGAATTGGGGCCTATGTTCCTGTAGTATTTTATTAGCAAATTCTCACAGTATATTGTAATCAATAAAGTCATATTTGGACATTAATTCCTGGTAATTTGCTATGACAAATAGGAGGCTGGCTGATGAAAAGTTCTTTCTAACAAAGAAATCTAGTGTCTTGGTGTCTTTGTCTGAAGAGGTAGACCTAGGCTAGTGCAGCCTATTTCGCTCTGTGACAGCCTGGACCAGTACAGAGTTCAGATTAGGGTGTGAAAACAAATATTCTGCCCCGTTGGAGGGAACAAAGTATTTATTCTCAGCCCTCTTAGCCTTAGCAGGCTCTAATATGGCTTCATTAATAGGGACCCAGTCTAGAGAATATCCAGGAGTTTATGGGTAGGATCCTGAACCTCTTCTAGGGGGAACTGAAGAGTTTTTGCAGTCGTTCTAAAGAGGTCCTTTTATTGCCTATAATTGTCTGATGGTGAGAGAGAGGGTAGTGCCACTACCTCATTTGGAGAGGAAGAAAAAAGTGCTGCCAGAGGACTTCTACAAGGCACCCCTGGGGGACTGAGGTTCCGCTCCGGGAAGTGAAGTTCTTTTAATGCAATGCCCAAGATCCTAGCAGTCCAGGGCCCAAAAGTATGAATCCCAGGAGCCCAGTATGGCCAGTGGGTATGTATCAAAGATACATAGGTGCTGGAATTAGGGGTGCTGGAGGTGCTGCTGCACCCCTTGGCTTGAAGTGGTTTCCATCATATACAGGGTTTACAGTTTGGTTCAGTGGCTCTTAGCACCCCCACTACAAAAATTGTACCAGCACCCCTGTAAGGATATGGAGGCGGGCCTATGGTGGGTACCACTGGCCCCTAAAAAACACATTCCTGCCAACTGCACTACTGGAGCCATCTGGGAGGCTCTGGAAGCCCTGTCTGGGCTGTGCTCATATCAGGACCGCCAGAGGAACAGTCAGTGCTGCCTCCTGTTCATCCAAGGAGTAGGAGTCATTTAACTATTGGTGGAGCAGACAGTACCATCTGCCAGAGACAAGCACTGGTGAGTAGCACACCAATGGTGTCAGAGTCTCCACACTGCAGCTGGTACTTGGAACTGGCAAGTGATGTGCTGACTGTGTGGGGATGTCCCTTGATAGTACTGGGTCTGAGAGGATTGGGAATTTGGGACTGGTGTAAATCACCAGATCCTTGGGAAGGGCACACTGAAGCCTAGCTGGAGGAGAGCTGATGGGAGTCTAGGGTCAAGACCAGAGGTTCTCAAACTGGGGGCTCCCTCCCCCCCGGGGGGGAGGGGCATGGAATGTATTCTGGGGCCTAGGGTGGGAGACAGAAGCTTTAGGGGAAAAAAAATACTGCACATTTTACCACAGCAACGAATAACTAGCAAAGCGGATTCCCTCAAACATATCAGGTCCTCAGACGTCACTGTGCATTTGACTCTAGATGGCGCTGTGCCTTTTGACGGATTTCTGTTAAGTTTGCATAACATACAAAGTTGTTGCCATCTGTGCATTAACTGATGCAGTGTGCACATTTAGGCCCCGTCCAGACTACCCGCCCGGATCGGCGGGTAGCCATCGAAGTATCGGGGATCGATCTATCGCGTCTCGTCTGGACGCGATAGATCGATCCCCGAACGCGCTACTTCGAACTCCGGTACTCCTGCAGGGCGAGCGGAGTACCGGAGTTCGAAGTAGGAGCCGCGAACTTCGATCGCGGCGCCGCGCGGACGCGAGGTAAGTCGCGTTAGTTCGATCCCGCCCCTAGTGTGGACCAGCCCTTAATTGCGGACGTTGACCACAATTGCAGTTTTGCTTTTGCTCTTATTACAACGGATCATTGGCTCTGTTTGAACCAATGTCTTACTGTTTTAATATTTAGTGAGAGTTGCATGTTTTCATTTTTAAAGCGGTATATGTACTTGTGTGGTGGAAGGGGAGGCATAAACTACTACAGACACAAAGAAGGGGGGCATGATCAAATAAGTTTGAGAACCAATGGTCTAGACAGATCCTCTGGTTTGGGCGTGGCAGTTTTCTTACAGTGCGGTACTGTCAGTATAGAGCAGGGGCGGGCAAACTTTTTGGCCTGAGGGCCGCATCAGGTTTCGGAAATTGTATGGAGGGCCGGTTAGGGGAGGCTGTGCCTCCCCAAACAGCCAGGCGTGGCCCGGCCCCTGCCCCCTATCCCCCGCTTCTCACCCTCTGATGGCCCTCTCTCTCCCCCCCCCCCGGGACCCCTGCCCCATCCACCCTCCCCACTCCCTGTCCCCTGACCGCCCCCGGAACCCGCACCCCTGATTGCCCCCCGCCACCCCATCCAATCCCTCCTCTCATTCCTGACTGCTCCCCCCCCCCCGGACCCCTGCCCCATCCAACCCCCCTTCTCCCTGACTGCCCTGCGGGACCCCTGCACCCATTCAACCCCCCTGTTCCCCGCACTCTGACTGCCCCGACCCCTATCCACACCCCCACCCTCTGACCACCCCCCCGAGCTCCCCTGCCGTCTATCCAACCCCCCTGCTCCCTGCCCCCTTACCGCGCTGCCTGGAGCACCAGTGGCTGGCGGCGCTACAGCTGCGCCGCCCGGTTAGAGCCAGCCACGCCGTCGCCACCACGCAGCACAGAGCACCGAGTCAGGCCCAGGTTCTGCAGCGGCGCTGCCCGGCTGCCCAGAGCATTTGCACCGGCAGCGCAGCGCGCTGAGGCTGCGGTGGAGGAGGGCCCAGCGGGGCAGGGGCTGGGCAGGAGGGTCCCGCGGGCTGTAGTTTGCCCACGTCTGGTATAGAGGATGAACAATCCCTTGTGTCTCTGGGTGGTGCAAGGATCGGTTCTGCACCTTTCAAAGACTGTTTTAGAGCACTGGTAGTTCCCGGTACTATCAATGCCGGCCCCTGGTCCCTGTGAGCTCCAGATGCACCCACACCAGGGAGAAGAGTCTCAATTAATACCAAGGGGAGAGGACGACACTTTTTTTTTTTTTTTTAAAAGAGACTTGAGGCAATTTATCCCTGTTTTTATGGGGTTGTTCACCGTTACCCTCCTCATACCTTTGTTTATTTTAATCTTTGCACTTGTATGGGATTTTATTACACACACACTTGGCTAAAGTAAAGTTTGCGTAAAGAGCAGATGCTTAGCAGTTGTGGAAAGGCTTTGAAAGATTGCCAGCTGGGTTGGAAATACTGGGCTTGGAATGTGGCTTAATTGGAAACACTGGATCTGGAATGCGGCTGAGAAGATAAGAGGAAAGTCTGAAGAAAAGGCCCCAATTATCAAGGATGGTTCTAAGCAATTTTAGCAGAGAAAAGGATTCAAGAAGTAGTGGCTATAGTCATTAGTAAAGATACATCAGCCAAACTCTGTGTCTGAAGCTGATTTTAAGGCAGTGACAGACCTCTAGGGTCACCACTTTGTTGTAGGTTTAGCATTTTAAAGTAAGTAAAAGAATGCAATGATTGTTTTCTCCTGCATTGCAATTTGATGTTTTGGTTCAAATGCTCTGTGTAAATCAATCCTGTTTTGTGTGTGAATGAGGAATGTGTGTGTTAGAAGATAAGCGTGAAGGCCATCACCGGACCAGATGGTCTAGGGAGGAACCGAGGACAGACGTATGGGCACCAGAAGATTGCAACACACCCCTATTGAAATGTCAGAGGAGGACAGATTGACGACTCTAAAGATGAGACAGGCATCTATCAATGGGGACAATATAGCTGTGATCAGAACCAGCCTGGGATAACTCCCTGAGAGACTTAATGAAAGAACAAGATAAAGGATGAGAAGAACCATTTAAGAAAACAAGCACTCAAACGACAATTGATTACAGCGGGAAAATCACTATATAAACAGGGTGCCTTCCATGAAACTTTGGGTTCGTCCTGCCAAGACTTCCCCGGAGCATCGTGTCGTGAATGACAGAACCCGGCTCCTACCTACCCGCGATCAACCTAGCTGGCCACTAGATTGATCCGGACTCTGGACTGGTAACTATAACATTGACTGGAGGGACAGTATGTGTGTGTGTGTGATTGAATGCATATGCTAATTGTTGTATTTCCAATAAACGCGGTGTGTTGCCTTTTCCCCTGAAAAAGATCCTGTGTGCTTCTTATAAGCATAACATGAGCCTGTCCAGTTGGAGCCAGCCAACATGGGTTTGAGCATCCAGGGGCTAGCCCTGTTGTAAGTATCTGATCAATACGTATAACTGCATGTTACTGTATAGATGTGATAATTGCTTAGGCATTCAGGGCCCATTTGGAACAGCTATAGAAATATAATTTGATCTCTGGATTTAATAAAGGAATTTATGGTTAAATTGCTGTTGTGGTGGTATACTGTATTAATAAATAAACAACAACTCTACCGCTTGCTAGAGGATTTCGATCTAGAGGGCACCAGTGCCAGAGAGGCGCTACACAGAGGCTCAAGTCAGTGAGATGGGGAGCGGGAGAGCCCAGGACCATATTGGGGCCCCATGACAGCTTCATTACATGCTTATGGAGCCTAAACTCCAGCGACTGCCTGGTAGAAGGGAGAAAGGAATGACGGATGTCACATTTTGAAGGAACGTATGATTCCCCAAGGTAAGTAAGTACCAGCTCTTGTGGGAGTTGCTAACCAGGAAGACCCAGGAACAGGCAGACAAGACCTGAAGCCTGGAATCTGGGACATACTGGGTGCCCTGAACAATAGGGAACAAGGGGGGGGAGTGAACCCCTGAACTAGCTAACTAAATTAACTAACACTAACTAGCTAAAGATAAAACTGTTTACACACTATTTACAAAGTTCAAGTGGGAGTGCTAGAAAGGCTACTGACACAGAACATGGTCTGTTCCAGACCACGAAGAGGAGAAAGGAACTGGAGAGGCGGTCGCTCTGTGACACCCTTTATGCACTTGGTTCAGAGTACGAGGCGGAGTAGGGTACAGGTACAGACCAATGAACACTGCTGTAGTAAGATGAGGCCCTGAAACAAACCCTTGGTATCAGAGGCCTGAACTAAAGTAATGGTCAAGACTTTGCTAACATAAAGCAAAGTTAAGCTGTGAGCCAGAGGCAGGCCCTGCTCACAGAAGTTGGCAAGAAGGCAGCTGCTAACTGCACGTATACACATATCTAAAAGGTATCAAGTACTAATAGGATGAACATGTGCCAGGATGGCACCAGAACATTCTGGTACAAACACATTCCACAGAGATGAGGAACAGGCTGGCCCATCCTAAAGACAGGGTCAAATATGATTGATAGAGTTGTTTGTTCGAATCAACATGTACCAGGAGAGAGGCAGCACCCCAACACACAGAGGAGTTGTACCTCAATGTGTCAGGAGTGATGTGTAACTTGTTTGTACCTGTGTATAAGAATGCATCCCTGATTGGATGTCTTTGTCCAGCCTAGGGGGCAGTGGAGAATCCCGCTACTGACTGAGCCGGTCCATTGTCAGGGGGCACATATTCGTAGTATGTCCTGTAGAGTCTGCGGAAAACTATTACTGTGCTTCGTTTGACAATAAACCTGGCTGGGTGCCTTCGTACCTTATCAGAGTCTGTGGTCATTGGGGGTTCTCTCGGTGTCTGCTGTGTCAGCTATCTGCACAGAGCCCGGGCAGCACACAGAGGGAACACATTCATGCAGCCGACTTATCAACATTGGATAGAGCAGAGCACCACGCTGGTGACGTCTGACAACAACTGCTATGGAAGAGTTTTCCAGTCTCAAGTGCATGTGCAACCACAGTGAGCACCCATAGGGACCAGCATTTGAAGAAGAATATAGTATTTCCTCAATTTCTAAAGTTTAGCTTTCATTTAAGAAAAAACTAAACTGTATAATTCTTTTAAAAGGAATTTCCCAAAAATATTACAGTTATACCCTATTAACCTCTACTCCAAATAGTTGTTTAAAAACTTGGTATTATAATACATCTCTCACTAAGCAGCAATTCAATATATGTAACTAAAACATGAAAAAAACACTGAAGTTTAACTTCTCAAACCTGGGTGCCTACTGTTTGGCTTCTAAATCCACAATAAAAAGTGTTTCAATTTTCAAAAGGTGCCAAGCACCCAAAGCTTATACTGACTCTTAAATATCCAAGTCTGAAAATGCTGGCCTTACTATTGATATAGCATTTTACTTCTCTCACTCTCCCCCAGGTGCTGCATGAACAAATCAATTCTCACAACCTTCACCCCTATGAAGTTGGTACGTAAAAGACATTTTACAACAAAGGAAAGAAGCAAAGAGGTAAAATGATTTGTTTGACTCCTTAGAGTGAGTGACTTGCAGAGCTGTAATTAGAACTCGGGTGTTACTGGTTTTCAAACTTGTTCTTAGACCACACTAGAAAAATGCTACCTCTTAAACGAGGTCATTAAAAAAAATTTGGATTTCAGTATTTAAGTATTCAAGAAAAAAAAAATCACCCTCTTACAAATCAGAAAACTTACAGATTATGTTCAATAAATGGCAACATATTTTACCATTACAAAAGTGGTTTCCTATGCACTTTTTGACCTTATTTAGAAGGATGGTATATAGAATGTATTACACAGGTGTACCTTAATATTTCCCTCCAGTATAGTGCATGTAATGTACAGATACTGACTGAATGCCATTTAACATATCTGAATTTTTACTTAAATGAGAAGATAACATGCTCTTTTGGTGCACATTAGTTTTGTTTTTTTTTAAATAGCAGTTCATTCTCTTTAGTAATTTGTGGTATGATAAAAATCATTTTCACATGAGCACAAAGCCAGATTGTCACTAAACTTTATAATAAATGGTACAGAAAAGTGGCAAGAAGGTCAGAAGTGACACTGGATCCTTAAGAAACAACCTTACCATACAAGTCATCTTCAGCACTGGATTCAACTAAAGAGATCTGAGGCTGGGCTTTCACCTCCAGGTTTCTGCTCAGCCAGCTAGTCTGTTCCAGGGAGGAACCAGCAACATTCCCCACAGCTTCCAAGATTTTTTGGGTCACCTCCTGAAAAGTAATCAATGCAGCACTGTATCAGATGAGAGCTATTGGGACCTGGCCAGCCCAAGGATGCTTTTGTTTCATTTGGAAACGGGCACACAGTGTTTTGTACCTGGTACCATATCTGTAGGTATATGGAGGTGAGTAACGACAAACAGAGCAGAGAAACATTTATCAGCACTCTGCAGGTAAAGTAAGTAAGGTGTCACTCATTTCATTTGGTAGTAGGCATGAACAATGAAAAAGAAAGAAAAGCTTTGGGTTAGAGTAGATTCACGTACAGGTCTTAATCATACCTTTACATGGAAAGGTCATTATGTACATGTGTATGCATGCACACACATATCTGGGCTAAAACATTAATATAAAAGGAAATTCATCTATGATAGCAAAAAATACCTCACACTATAATGAATCTATTCTTGATGACTATCCTTATAATCACAACAGGAAGGGGGACTTTTTCCCTTTCGACAAACATTCTCTTCAACTGTGGTATAAAAGTTAAGCACTGGAGAGAGAATAGCAGAGTCAAAGATGAAAAAAGGGAGAAACAAGCAACCCATTTCAGTTTTTCACTTCCTGTGTAGATTGACACACATTCAGCGCACACCAGACCATTCTTTCCACTTCCTCATTTGCTTTCTGGGCGTTTTAAATTTTAATGATTTACATCAGCCGTTTAGTAGAATCTAGGGCACAGAAGGCATGGGTCTTGTTGCAGACTCTGCTGTATTTTCAATTTGATTGGGAATCCTACTGCTACCATTACTCCCTCTGACAAGTTTCTTTTTTCTAGCTTGAGCCAGGCTAGATGATGAGTTTATTCTTTATGGATCTTATCTCCCACTGTTTCTGTGGCCATCAGGATAAGAGTGCACAACTGGAGCATCCAATAGGAATACAATAGTATTGTTGTTAACAAGATAATCGGGGTCCACACACCCCAATGGTGAACAGGAGGTTTGAATCCCAAAGAATCCCAAAGTGTCTCACACAACATTTTCCCTCATATACTTTGATGGGCATCTTTTTTAGGTCACAAATTTGAAACATATTGGGGATTCATTCTTACGATAATTGATAAATTCACAGGTTTCAAGTCACTGCGTGTTTCCCTGATTGTTCACAGTATGGACTCTTACCTGGTTCTCCAGATTTCCAGTCTTTTACCTGCCAAGTTACTATGTTTTAAGAAAGAGTTTTTGTCCCCTGAAGTTTCTTAACTTTGTCTCCTTGGAGGGCCACAGAATCCAGCTGATCAAGATATTTTTCAGTTCTAGTGGAGCAATCATCCAGTGGGCTCAAATGAAGATTGCAAAGTATCCATTATACTGCATTAATAAGCAGTCATCTCTCAAAGACTTGCATGTTCTGAATTTGTTCTTCAGATTTCCAAAAAAATTGCATCAGTACCCTCTATTGTTCTTTAGGCTCTGAACTGTATGGTCTGAAAACCTGTCTGCTTTTTCCTTTCCCTTCAGCTACAGGGCTTCCATGTGATATTAAATTAGATGGGGATGTTGGTTACTTTTAACTGAGTGATTTAAAAGTGTCGTTTTATTTTTTGGGAATTCATCTAGCCATATTTCAGTCTTCCCATTGTAGGTTTGGGCCAAACCCTACTCCCAGCCTCATGTTTGAGCAACAGAGCTATTCACTGTAGGATGGAGACTCTGGTTCGGAAACTTCAGGTTTCCCTTCCAAGGCTGCCAGAAAAATCAGATCATTTCTTGATAATGCTGTAAGAAGCTAGGCATTCACTACACAATTATCTTGCTGGCCAGTTTATGAAGCAAAACTGGAGGAAGTCACTCACATCTCTACCATATCTGCTGGGCAGCACAAGCACCACAATCACAGCTATCAGAAGGTTCACTTTTCAACATTTCATCTCAAATTCAGAGCCAAAGATGATTGTAACAAGTCTGTGGTGCTTGAGCTATCTTGGCAAAAGCAGAAACAGTAGGAGAAAAGAATCCGGCTCTAATCCTCATCTTGTTTCCATAATAGGTGAATGGATAAACAGTTGTTGAGATTGCCAAAGCCAACTAGGGGACATAGTTATACAGCTCCCATTGACTTCAATGGGAATAGTGCACCTAATTCTCCTACTTGGTTTTGTAAATTTCAATGATAATGCAAATGAAGGGATGTGGTGACATCATATTTGTGTTATGAATTTAAATCTAAAGGATGACATCACAAAAGACACCCAATCTGAATACAGCTTTGGCCAATCAGCATCCTGAGCCATGTTAGAACTTTATCAAAAATATACATCATCATTTGTTAGCTGGAAGATTATATTTTATGCATTCTCACACACTTACTTACTGGCTTGCACCATACCCAAACTTTCTCAGAGTATGCGGATGTTCAGACATGGAGTTGGTTTGGGCTAATCTCGGTTTAGAATGAAGAGTGCGGTGCCAGATTTGTGAACTAAAAGTGTGTGTATACAGTACCTGCAGGTCTTTTTGATCCTTTTTATTTTCCAGGTTAGGAGTTCTGGTCACAAAGTCATTCAGAGTACTGTAGGAAAAATAATTCATTCCAAGTTAGTAATATGGACAGTTTTACTCAATCAAATCAAACCAAACCAAACCACCTTGTTTTGTGCTATACCTCAGAAGCAGGAAATATCCAGGGGGAGCCAAGTTCAGTTGCACAGATTCCTTCAGCACTCCTAACAATGACTGAAAGTTCTCCTGCAGGGCTGAGGCAGGAAGTCTGCCAAAAACAACATGCAAGTCTGATGTCAAACAATACATCAGCCATACACACAGATAGTGCTGGCTCTAGGAGCTTCCCACCAACTTTAGTCTTCTAGTTCTCCCCAAGTCTAATTAACTACTATCCATAGTATTTGTGTCTAACATGATAGCCTGTCAATGCACGATGACACTTATATTATCCTATCATTATATTAGGGTGTTGATGTATCGAAGTCAAAACAGTATGCAGAATTGACTCAGGTTGTCCTGCAAACTAAAGCTAGGCTTGGACCATATGGAATATGCCAATGCTGTGAAAGAAGAAGAGGGTCTCCACGAATGATATAATGAGGAGAAGGCTTTGCAGACTAAGATCCTAAGGTGTTCCATGCATACACCGCAATGTATGCTAAGAAGAGTTTTGATCACCCCCATGCTGTCTAACATGATGAATGCAGAGTATAAATTGGAAACACAAGGAGCCCCTCCCTAAGAAAGCCTGGAAGGGAGATTAAGGAGGAGAAGTATCCATCCTTCATACACTTTTCCAGCAGCTGGGAACAGTGTTAGAGCTGGAGAAAGGGAATACAAAAATTTCAGCATAATGTCCTGACAACAGTTTGAGAAGGTTACAGCATGCTGTTGTGTCTGTACATGATGACATTGTGTCATGACGACACAAACACCAATACATCAATGCAATCACAGAACACCACGCCACACAGTAATCTTATGTCTGTCGTTTGACAATGTAGTGGTTGTCCAGTTCTGCTTTATTAAGCACTGATAATGTAGAGGTTTCCTGTGCCAAGCAGCTATGAAGGTCAAAGTAAAGCTAAAGTAATAATGCTAGCTGTTAGTTGCTGAAATAGCATTTGTAGCTAAATGGAAATCACTTTATGTCACAACCTAGTTACCTTTGAATGAAAGCATAGCTGAATTTCAGCACTGGGATATCCACTAGAGAAGATTTCTGAAAATAAAACAAGGAATTACATTCTTGCTTTACAACAAAATGAAATTTAAGCTGTTAGAGGACTCAATGTTCCATGTGAGACTTGCTTTTTTTTCCCCCTGAGAGCAATCTGTCCCCCAGTCTGAGATTGATAGGCTGTGCCTTGTCTGTAGATATAGTAGGTAGTTCAGAGCTTTTGCTAGGGAAGTCTGGAATAAAACAAGACGCATCCTTTCTGTCCACCAGACACATTCTTCCAAAGCTCTAGAAACACTTATAAATGCACCTCTCTGCATGATAACAAGGCTGGCTTAATTCAAAGCAAGCTTTGTTAAACAGCAGAATCACCACAGAAGCAACCTCACTAACTAGGATCATTGAAAGTCTTTGTTATGCCAAACTGCTGTCATGAATCTGGGAAGTGAAGTTTTGTAAAAAGCTCTGAAAGCTACATTTCCTGGATAACCAGACCAGATGGTAAATGTCTCTAAAAGTTCCACTTACAATTTTAACAGTCTTATTTAATAAAAAGGAAGGCCCTCAAAAAGTTTTACTAATGAAACTACTACTTAATGAGTTTTAAAACACTCACTAGGATTGGATTTTGTTTAAAGCATGTTTTTTGTTTGATAGGCAGGATGATTGTACCAATGTTAAGTATCTATTTCTGTTATGCTGAATTACAGACACATACACACAACTGTACCTTAAGACACACATATTTACTCTTTCTAGGCATTTATTTTATGCAAGTTACTCAGTTTGAAGGGAAATATTGGTCCATCATAAAAACCTGAAGACTTTTGGTGTCTGTTTTGTAAATTCTGTTTCAAATGCTTGCTCCAATGTTTCAATGGCTTAAGAGTGCTGGGACATAGTTTAGGCCCCACATTAAAGAGGGCCGAACCTAATATGAAGATAAATATTTTGATGTTTGTTAAGATTTCAATGAAAAGTTAAATTCTATTCAGATTTAAACATTCTCCAGAAGTGTTTGGAGCCTAGACAGAGCAGCATTGTAGTACACGAGAACCAGAAAGCGAAGCTACTAACCAAAATACTTAGTTCTTATATTGCTCTTTTCTTTCTCAAAGTGCTTGGCACATGTTTGATAATCTTGAAGGGAAACTTAAAATTTAAATTATCCAAGCAGAGTGAAATACAATAGGATAAAAAGGAAAAAAATATGTTAGATACTTAGAGTTATTTCATTTTTGATAATCTGAACTATGAATTTAAAATAGATGGGGCCAGATCTTTGCGACTAGCCCTTCAGTATCCCAGAATGGAGTGGGGCCAAGGTGTTTTTTACACTGGAAAGGCCCTAGAGCAGCCTCAGGGCTGCTGTAAGTTGCAATGGCAGGTAACAACCCCCCTATCCCCAGGCTGTTACAGCAGCTAGTGATCAGATAAACACAATGGGTCCCTGCCCGTGCCCCCTTTGTGGAGGGCAAGGGAGCTGGAACCACTATACTCGCCTTACGAAATCTGGAGATTCCTCTATGCTGGGAGAATGCACAAGAAGTCTGTTACACTGGCTTTACCTCAGCTTTGTGCTGCCAAAGTAACGCAAAACAACCAACAACTACTCTTGTAAAATGAAAATCAGAAACTGTATACACATTGAGTACACTTTTAACCAGGTACAGAATATGATGAGGAAACAAATTCTAATAATTACCAGTAACAAAAAAAGAATAATGAATGTTGAAAACCTCTTTCCCATCTAATAAGGTTAGCAGAGATTTTTTTCAGGGACACCTTGGAAGAATGAAGACAGTAAAGCTGAATTTTATTTTAGCAGTTACCTCTTCGCCTTTGATTTGGGATGGTTTCTTGACAACTTCTTTTACCAGCTGTAATATAGTCTCAGTCTTCAGAGTGTTAAGTGCACACACTAAGTCCACAAGAATAAGCTGAGATGCACTAGCCACTGGAAGAATCTAAATGACACAAACATCATTAAGTTCAATGTACCAGGGAATGATGGAGGAAAACAGCATTTCACAGTAGTAAGCACGTGCAAACATACATATGAAACTCAAATAGGTGAAAAGGATCCCCGAGGGGATCAGAGTTTGGGTCTCATTCACACACTCTCTCTCTCTCTCTCTCTCTCTCTGACCTGCCCTGACAGGCTGGGAGCACAATGAGGCAATGCACTCAGACTAAGGCATATTAGGAAGAGGGCTTGTACTTAGTAACCATGTTTGGCTCCAGAGGGAACTACCTCTAACTTTCCTCCTCTGGAAAGGTTTCTGACCGGGAGCCTTGGACAGCAATGGAGGAAAACCGGAATCGTCTGGGCTCCAACAACTCAAAATGGCTTGGTATTAAAGTGCTGGATTTGGCTTGGTACATAGTGCTTACTGATAATTGTTCTTTGCATCTATGCATGTAAGTGGAGCTCCTCACCTTGGTATCCAAGAACTTTTCCTTTGCAGTTGTTTCTAAAGCTGGTCAGAACATTTTCATCTAAATGTTTAGTCAAAACATGCTGTTTCAAAGCCAAAACATTTCATAGAGATTTATAGTTTCAATTACGTGTCTGCTGGGACGGGTTTTGCGATTCCCGTGTGCTCTTTGTTCAAGTCTGACCAGAGAGAGAGAACGAACTGAAAAGTTGAGCTTTTCAATCTGAATACAGCTATTTTGACAATTCCATTTTGCAAAAATGTTTTTGTTGCAGTGTGGAATGAAAACAAATTTTTAAACCTTGAAAGTAGTCACAAAAGACAAAAGTCACTCTCTGGACAGCTGTAGTTATTTAAATTTGGAATAAGGTTTTAAAATAAATTGTAATAATGTGCAGAATGAGAGTCTTGTTTTAGTTTGCATATAAATTAAAAAAACAATAGTATTTAATTAACTTTTCTATTTCCATTTCCAACACCAAGTATTTGACCAATGTAAATAAGTTCTACTATTTTATAAAAAATAAAATTACTTTTTCCAGAAAAGTGGAAGCCAGTAAGATTATTTTTGTCATGGGAAATTTATTGCAAGAAAGATAAATTCTTTATCTTACAATAAAAATGGTTTAAGGCATTTAATATTTAATTGTTTAAGATATTGAAAAAACCCATATAACTCTGCAGATATAGAGTTAAATGTGTAAAAATTCATTGATGAATCTTCCTCAGCAGCAGGCTGCCTGGCGAGACAGACACCATGACTTCTTTTTCCCCCCACAACGAAAAAGTCCTAAAGTCGTCACAGGTTGTGTTACAAAAGTCATGCCCCAGACAAATGGTCTCTTCATTCTCGAAGTAAAATATTTTTTTCTTTCAGTATTTTTCTTCAACATGCAAACACATTAAAATCTTTATTTTTCCTATTTTGATTATATTTGTTCCATTTACTTATTGTCTTCACAATTTTAACCATTTTATTGAATTCAAATTCTTATCTAATGGCTTGTCTTTGTCACTTGTACAACAAAAACAAAACAAAAACAAACCATGAGGGTCTTTGCAGTAAACCTAGGAACAAAACCTCTGTCTTTTCATGAGAAAAGAAACTATCATATGAATTAACATTTCTTTAACTTCACCTTTATTTTACTTTGATTCTTATGAGCTTTTTTGCTGTTCCACACTGCTGCTACTGCTGATATTAACTGGACTCCAAGTTGTGGCGTCAGTGGATTCAAGAAATCTAAAATTTTATTTTTTATTGTCTATAAAAAAGAAGAAGAAGAAGAAGAAGAAGTTATTACTAAACATTGTCAAAAATGTTCAAGACTGATCTTCATTGTTTATTTGGAGATTCTTTGGCTTTTTAATGTGGCATTCAGAAGTTATACTATCACTAAAGAACAGTACTGTATAGTTTTGATTCAGGTTAATTTAGATTATTTCCCATGGGTTCATTCTCCTCCCTTATTAAAAAAGGTGTGATTATCTCAAATTCTGGAAAGCTAACAACAAAAATCTATTTTTCATCATGCATATTCTCTGCCCAATCATTGTTCATACACAGTACTTCCTCATTATTATTAATCAATGTCTGTAAAAGGAGTGGGGGGTGGGGGTAGGAGGAGGAAACTAGTAGTATATATAGAATGACAAACAAAATATTTTAGAAAGAGTAGAGAAATGGATGACAATTTAGTAAAGGAGGACAGGATGAGGAAATTAGCGAGGAAGGCAATATAAGAATTAATGGAAAAGTGAGTTTTCAAGGAGGGAAGAAAGGATTTGAAGGACATGAGAAGAGTGTTAGGGCCAGCTTGGCTGAGGTGTGAAAGGCTATTCCAAGAAGAATGAGAATATACATTAGGAAACTAAGTACGATGTTTAAAGGTTAACTGGAACACTAATTTTACATTTTCTCATTTGCTTCAATGGACTCTTTGCTGCCTCCTTCCTGTAAGACCCAAAAGGTTAAAGAGTATAAGAGCTCTTCAGTAAACCAGATGTTTGACTCAGATTCCCAATTCTTCTGACCTGAGTGGCTTATTGAAAGAAAAAAAATGATTCAATATTCTTTGTATAAAATGTTATCAGGATCAATAGCTAAGCAAAAATGAAGTAAAGAAAACAAAGGATTATACTGCAATCTAAACGAATGATCAACTACCACAACTGTCTAAAAATAAAACAAATCAATGAGTTGAGAAAAGTATTAATTTAATATTAACTCTGTTGGGGTATGTAAGGGTTAAGTAAAGACCTGGGTAACCGTTATCATGGTAATAGGGAGTAAGGCACAGGCAAGCACTATTTCTTCGCTTGATAGATAAAGTTGCCATCTTTTTCCCTTCCCTTCTGCTTGTTAAGGATAGATAAGCATTGCAGCTGCATAAGGAATATGGTTGTCTGAAGGATACCCTTTGTGTGGAAAAAGTGTTATCTCCCCACTCCCAGCTATATAAACGAGCTCAGGGTCATGGCCCCTCCCCCCCCTGTGAACTGCTGATTAAGGGAACTTGTGGCTACAATTACTGCAAAGAAATGTATCTTCAAGGTAAAAATGTCTGTATAATATGTTTAATGCTCTAAACAGTAAATAGGGGCGGGTATAATTATATTCAGTATATAGCTATTAATATTCATTATATGGGCGTTCATATTATTAAATAAGGGTTTTGGGGTGTTGTAGTAAATGTGGGTACTTACATATTAACTTAGATAAAAAAAAGTGTCATGTGATTAATTTGGGGCTTACTCGACAATTGGGTTGAGGGGAACAAGTACTGCAATAAAGAAGTCCGTTTACTCAATCCACCTCTGGGTCCTCCTGCTCCTTCTTTCCATCTCTAACAAACTCGTCAGTTAGTTCATTGAATGAATACAGTAAACAAACAATCTGTACAAATCCGAAACAAACATCCAAGGAAGTAGCTGTCTGGTTATATCCCCCACTAAAAACAGAAATCCCCATTGCCCCCACAACTTTCACCCATGGCAATATACTCAAAAAGGAAAAAACACAAAATTGGTTTCAAGCAAGTTGCCCATGCCCCCCAATGGAGTAGACAACGACATCAATGTCTAATGGAGGGCCTCAACAGGCCCACAAAAAATAAGTAATTGACAACAAAAACACAGCTTTTCACCCAAACTTCATTCACCCTCCAATATTTCTTAAAATAAAATTTAAATAATATCTATGAAACGGTCACATTATTCTTCTGCCCACGAAAGATTTGGGAAGCTGGCAGTTACAGGCTGACCAGGTGAAAATTCAGAATGGTTTCACTGGGCAAAGTTCACAGCTCATTCAAGAAAATAAAGACTAATTTCAATACAATCATTTAAAATTAAGATAAATTTATAGAAACTCTATTTCTCATACTCACTACTTATCTTACCAGTATCAGCTATCCAAAAACGAGTGTAACAGAGTGTAACTTTAAGGGGAAAATATGCAATGTGCTGTGTCACGTTTATGATGTCATCAGCTTCAAAACTCAAATGTTGATTTATATGGCAAAATCTCATTACACTTCATAACAAAAACAGAATGAATTCTAAATACTTAAGTAAATGAAAGAGCACGCATAGCTCAAGTTCACTCCAGACAAGCCAGAAACTGTTCACTTGCATCTCTCACACTCACTAGGACAGACGGCTTGTTTCTGGGTTGCTGTGTTTTTATTTTGTTTTTGAAAGAGTCGAGAAAACAAAAACAAGGAGAGGAAGAGGATTTAATAGAGGGGCGAAAACCATATGTATGGGGAAAAGGGGGCAGAAAAAAAATCACCAAAAGGCAAATTAATTTTATACAAATGGGGCATCAATTTAGGTTTGGAAATCTGGCACTTTGTAACTGACTTGCACAAAAGGTGACAACCCTTTTATAATAGGGATTCTGCACTTTTGACCAGGAACAGTCTCTGCAGCCTATAAATTTCAGAAACTGTAAAACTACTTTGCTGTTTTGAGAATGGCAAAACCATATACAAGAACTTTACACAAAAGGTAATGGGGAGCAGGGGAGAAAGAGTGCTTGGAAAGGATTCCTACTTTGGTTGCCTTAAAGTATACTGAAGAAGAGCCTTTGGTTGCTCCAAGAAAGTCAGTTGGTCTTTTTTGAGAGTCTTCCTTTTTTATAACACTCCAAAGAAGGGCCATTGTGTTAACAATACGAGGTAATTCTTCCAAAATGGCATTCCTGGCATTTCTCAGGTTTGTGGGGTCAGATATAGGGGACACCTAGAAAAACAGAAATATCTATATTAAACAACATACTCTGTGGATAAACACTCAAGTATATGCAGATTCATTATTCTTAACATTGTTACACAATCTTTAGTGCGGACATCTGCTTTCCACCCAAGAAGTCTTTTGTAATAATAATTTTGCAAAACACTAGACCTGTTCTGTTTATGAACTTTATTATCACTTACAGAATGGGTAAGTATGTGTAACTAGAGTATAATGTCCTACTGATTTTGCTTTTGATTGAAGAGTTCATTTCTCTATTTGAGGCCATATCCTCTTCAAATACATGGTGCAAACTACATATCTCCATTTTCCACATAATTTGTAACAAAAAAAGAGCGTGAAATGCATTCTCATTTAGAATACATGCCATTAATATTCTACTGATTATTTATTCTATGGAAACTTTCCAGTTAAACAAATGAAGTAAAGTAACTTGGGAATAGAGCCACAAAATGCATGAGTATTTGGGTGGGGAAGACCAAATTAAACTTGTTCTGGGTTTTGCAATACAAGGGGGAAAAAAAAAAAAAGAGAGAAAAAGGATGCATATAGAGTTGTCTGCAGTGTGGTTTTTAAGATGTACAAATTTTGTTCACTCACACTTTCATTTAACAGCATACTGAATATATTTATAAATGTAAAATTCATATTTTCCTAGAGAAGCTTTTAGAAGAAATGACCTTTTACTGTATAGCTTTTTTTGACAGCATGACACTCGCATTTCTTTCTTCATACATACAAATTACTTCAGAATAATTTAAGGAGAATACTGTACTTTTCCCATAAATGAGTAGCGTCCAATAATCCAAATATATTTATTGTCAGCACACACTGAGCTGGGGTGAGAGAATAGTTACCTTATCATCTGCGAGCAGAGGGTTCTCCTCTACACAAGCATGTTCCTCTTCCAACATGGAAGGGGATTCTGCTATCCCTATAGTAACAGCCTCTCATTTCTGGGCCCATCATAATAGACATTAATGGTCATGATTCAGCCAAGAACTTAAGTACTTTGCTGAATTGAGGCCACACTGTCAAACGTATGGTTGGCATTTGGAGACATATCTACTGAAGTAATAAGAAGCAGTTTGCTACCTTTTTGGCTTGATTAGGATGATCCAAAAGGCAAAAATGACCAATGGTTGTTAAGCCTTCCAAAAGCGTCAGAGGATAATCTGGTGTAATGTTCTCCCTTTTAGAAGTTACGCTTTGGAGAAGAACACAAAAGTTATTAATAGTACAACTGGGTATTTTCATTCTTTACATGACTACTATGGTCAAAAGAGTATTTGGTTCAATGTTCTAACTGCTGAGGTATCAGAAAGCAAAGTTTCTAAAATAACTAGTCAGACAAAAAAGTAATTTTAGAATACTTTAGACAATAGTATGAGATTTGAGAAAATAAGCTCATCAGTACTTTGTACTGAATAGTTAAATCAACATCAAAACTCTGCATTTAAGAATCTTACCTCACAGACATCTTCACAGTTTCATTTTCATACTGTTTAACAAGTTCATCCAGGTTTTTACATATCTGTATGATAAATGGTGCCACAGTCCAGCCTAAAGATTTCCCAAAGTATGGCAAAGAATGTGTGACTAAACCTACCCAAGATGGATGCATCCCATAGCCATACTCTGGCTGCAAACCTCTAACTACAGCGGAGACAAATAATCCTTGTGAAGTTATTGAGTGTGGATGCACATACTGCATTGCACTAATAGCCTGCTGGAAATTAAGAGCCCGTTGCCATTCCTTAGATAGGTCTGGGTGGTTCTCCTGTTCCTCATGTGTCTGTCCAAGATGGTGCTCCAAGACAATCAATATTTGCAAAAGCTTCAGCAGCTCGATCTGAAGGGGGTGTTCACTCCATATCTGATCTTGCCCAAAATTGATAAGGCTTTCTTCAAAGAGGCTCTCTTCGATGACGCTATTAATTTTATCAGATGTCATCAGTTCATACCGTTTTTGACTTGTATACATAGAAGCAGACAAAGAAAGAAGAACAAACTCTTGAATTTTGCATCTTCCAAGCAAGTTGTGTATAAACTCGATATTCTTGTTTTCTGCTGACTTTGCCATTGTGGCCAGCTGCGCCATCATTCTAATCAAGACTTCTACACTTTTGACTTGGACATCTCTGTTGCCAAGCACATCTTTGTGGGTTACCTTCAAGTAACATGGGTAGTAAGAGCGCAGAAAACTCAAACAGAGGTAAGTCAGCAATTCTATTAATAAAGAATGGGGACACATGGTTGGTGACTGAGTCTGAAGCTTACCATAAAAGCTCTGTCCCACAAGAGTTTCCTGGTGCCGGGCTAGAAGATTATAGATGAGATTTAAGTGAGCTGTAGAGCTCGTATCCATGCTAGTACTGGCTACAGCTTCAATAAATTCTTTAGGGTTTGTTTTGAGTACTGCCTCTAGTACAGAAAAAGCATACAAAACCCTCTTGGAATCATAAGGCTGAAAATACAAGAGAATGTGTTTAAACAGAGCCTCTATCATCTCTTGTTTTTCTTTCTGCTGCTTGAGCAGCCTAGAAGTTGTAATCGCTTGGAGTTCCAAGTCCACCTCCTCATCACTTGATAGTGATTCCGATGCTTGAGTTTTCTCAGAGTCCGCACGCACAAGATTTAACATAGTACTGGATTTGGAGCCATGAAGAGGGAAAGTATTAGATGAACTAACATTCTTCATGTTTTCTCTGCAGTCGATTGTAGCTCTACAGTTCTCCTCATTGCTCATTTCCTGTGGATCCAGAGAAGGAGAAAAAGATGATGTATTTTCACTATCATTATGTCCTGTGCTGGTATCTGCTGATTCTGTGTGTTCACTGTTATCATGATCACCACCAGTCTCCTGTGGAGGTTCTGTACAATGAGATGGTTCATTTTCAGACCATCCATTTTTTAGCTGAGATGTCTCTGGACCGATTTCCACTTCAGCCCAAATAGCTTCCCTGTCCACGGTTGTAAATTGGCTCAGTGGTATGTTTTCTTCAGAACTGCTTTCATGTAGCTCAGAGGCTCCAAATGACTCTTTGAAAGAGCCACTTTTCTTGCTAAACCAATGATGTAAGTCTTCTGAAAAAAATATGAAGATTTCAAAAATCAGTGTTTATTATTGCAGTTGTTAATATATTCAATAGCCTTTATGCTGAAAGACAAACTGTAAGAGAAAATGTAATGGTGATCAAGTAACTGACTTTAAATTAAAGTTAAAAATCTTATTCATGCTAAGGAAATAATTTCATTCAGCAGTTATGTTTTATGATGGAATTGTACAAGTCAGAGATACCATAAACCTTCTCAGACTGTAAACCCTTTGGGACAACGACCATGTCTACTTCTATAATTGCACAGCAGCTAGCACAAGAGACTCCCTTTGGGTGCTACTATAATGTAAATAGCGAGAATGATGATGATTGGCAAGTCAATTAGATAGCAAACAAGGTAGCAAAACTGTTATGCAAGCAGATAGCTGGATTAAAAAGCAATTCAACTATTAGGAGGTTTAGAGCTTCTTTTGCTGAAATGCTGACCCAAAATAAGATATTAATGTGCGTTATACCTTTAAAAAGATATGACCTACTCCATAATTGTGTTTAAGCATTATTACAGGTGTAACTGAGAAGATTGATATATGCAGCTGGCATTGCTGCTTATAAGAAGACACCTCAAACTGACGAGTATGACACCAAAGGTGAAAGACTGGCTTAAAATGGAATCCAATGGAGTAATGTGACTAACTGTTAATTTACTTCATTCAAACGGTTACATTTTCAGTCTGAGAGCAGCTTTACCTGCTGAATTCTTCTGTTTGATGCAATGGATGGATGTGCGCTGTGTCTTTGGATGAAGCAGCAGCAGTAGTACTGGCTCAAGAATTCGTGCAACATCATTAAGCGAGAGAGCACGTATCAGCCAGCCCTGTGCCGCGGCACCAATTGCACCATCTGAACAATTTAGACTGTCCAGTACCACAAACAGAGATCTGAATGGAGAAATTGCAAAGGAGAAGTAAAATTGCAAGCCCTCATTCACAACACATTTTAAGACTCCACTCCTGCAAATACTTGCCCATGTTTTAGCTTTACTCCTGATAGTAATTCCAATGCCCAGAAGTAGTGTCACTGAGTTCAAAGTCGAGCACATGTGTTTGCAGGAGCAAGGCAAAACATACTATATGCGTGTATATTGCACACACACTACCTGCAATTAGAGAATGTTTTTATAATATCCTCTCCTACTTCATAAGGGTTGAAATTTTTGGCTCATAATCTATAAGACTGAGGAGCACGATGAGTAACATACCACCCTTGGATTACTTTAACAATATTTTGAATGTAGCTGCTTTTGCCGGGCCCTTTTATCCTTTTCTAGGGAAATGCCCCACTTTCTTGATGTAGGAAGCCACTCCCGTTAGAAGGTGGGGCCTCAGCTGTTCACTCTTTGCTGACAACATGGAAAGCAACTCCCAGCAAAGACTTCAAACTCCTACTCCCCTTGGAACACCCTCCAAACAAAACAAAACAAAAAAAACCCCACAGCCCAACTACTTTATTACTTGCTATAAGAGAGTGTTACCAACACAAATAGGGTTTTTATTTTTAAGTTAAAAATAAATAAATATTTGACAGCCTTACTTTGGTTCATATGACTGTCCAGGAGATTTTTTTTTCCTAGCAAAAAAGTATAATTTAACTAAATATATTTATATAAACATTAAGCCAGGCAAATTGAAGTACAACAATACCTGTCAAAGGATCGATTGTGGGAAGTGACTCTGCTGCCTTGGATTTCTCTGGTCAAATGCCATATCACAGAGAATCTGAAAAGTGCCTCCAGCCTTGTCCCCTTTACAGAAGGAAAAAAAAAAAAAGGACAGGAACTTTTTGATTCTGTGATAAATGTAGTAAGTTTAGTGAATTTAAAAGGCTCTAGTAAAAAAACAATGCTGATTGCATAGATAACTTCTAAAATCTTAAGACTTCCGCACCTGTTTTTCATTTCTAGATAGGATTAACACACTGCCATTTTCTTGCCATGCACTCACAACCCAAGGCAATCAAAACAAAAAAGCACCTAGTGCACCAAAAAAGCTGATATTTCAAAGAAAAGACATGTTTGGAATTCCCATTCACAGTATTTTAATCTCTTGAGTTATTGGGGGTTGGACGACAAACAAGGGTGATACGAAGGGACTGTTATTAGTGGGCAGACCTTACTGAGGATTTATCATCCCTGAATGCGTATAAGAGTCTAAATTATAGGTTTCCAAACTCTTGACTATTCACATACCCACAACCCCTGTATGGATCCTAATATATAACAAGTTTCAGAACTGTGAGAGCAGATATATATATATTATAGATATATATATAGATATAGATATAGATATAGCGATATATAAAATGAATCATAGAAGGTTTAAGACATCGGTTATAGATTAGCATCTTGGTGTGACCTTTTATTTAACTTACATGTTAGCGGTCAGAAAAACTAAGAAAGAACTGATCGATCTTTAAAATAGGGAAATGAAATTGCTAAAGGGAATCTGCTCATTTTAAATATAGTTTGACTATTGCCCGGTCTAGGAGCCATTCAATGCTGTCTCCGACACAGGGTCAAATGACTTATCAGAACATAAGGTTGGGAAGAATAAGTCAGTGTCCAGCCCAACTTGTTTTCAGACTTACCGATGGATCTGGAAAATATTTAGAAATGCTGTGAAGGACTGCTAATTTTGGAGAATCTGTGATTTTAGGGAAAGTGGATAGCATCCAATGACTAAGATGGGTCCTATGTTGATTCATCCAGAGACTCTGAGGGAATGCACCACAGGGAGGAGTGAGAGATTCTCAACTGTGGTCTCCAGAGAAGCAGGGGTTGAGAAGCCCTGAAGCTGTGTGGTCAGGGAGCTGAAGGTTGGCTGGAGCTAGAGGTAAGACACGACAATAATGAGGCAGCCTAGGAAATGCAGGACTTACTTTATCGTGATCCAATAGCGTATGACAAATAATATCTTCACAAATATTAGCTGATGGAGCCAAGCAGTGCAGTCTATAAAACAGCTCCACACAGGTAATGTGGTGCTCCCTTGTCTCTTTGTTCAGCTGATTCCAAAGTACTTGAGCGACTCTCTAGGGGAACAGATAAAATAAATTGTACTACTCCCACTGGTTTAAAAGCTTGGTATAAAACACTAAAGTGTTCTGTATTTGTGAAAAGGGTAGTTCATATTTTCCTATCCTGCATATTCTCAGTTTAGGGAAGTGCAAGAGGCTGATTCATAAATCCAGAACTAGGGGAACACAATAGCACTGTCCTGGAGTTGCAATCAATTCATGTCTGTGCACTAATGGGTGAGGAAATCAGAGTTCTGCTTCCATTTCTAACTTTAATCCCCACCCCAAACATGCATAATTCAGATGATGTAAACAATACCAAAAATTGTAACACAAAAGCGGCACACAGGTAAGAAATGGAACACTGAGATAGTTTTACCACTTTGGCATACAAAGAGGAACAAGGCTGAAAGAAGTGGTAATGTGATACAGCCATCTTTGCCTCACACGACTAAACAGTAGCTCCCAATTAAAGTTTAAAAATTGAATTTAGAATATCTCCCCTCCCCCCTCACCGCACTTAGCATTATCCCAGAAATCCATCTAATTATGACTAACATATTTTAGCTAAAGCATATTTGTACAGTAAAGAGTTTGACACCTGATAGAAGTCTGTTTTCTCTGATATTAGCTTTAGAACGCCAGGAGCAATTGGAGGAACTGTGATCATCTGCAGTCTCCCAAAGAAGGGGTTGTGTCCAGAGATTTTATACCGCTTCATTCTGTCTTCAATCACAAGTGCCAGTGATTGAGAATGGTTGATAACTTCAAGCAGCGTGGAGATGGACACATTCTGAATGTAGCAGTCATTTACGCAGCAACATATCGTCATTAGGGATTTAAGCCACAGAGGGAAGCTGGTATCACAACCTCCTCAGAAGACAGACAGGGAAAAAAATGCTTTTATAACATTTAAACGTTAGATTACTTTATCAGACATTGGTCAAATCTGAAGATGCCATGGAATTTACCTTCCCACAAAATCATGAGCTTTATAACAACTCTTATACACCTCTACCCCGATATAACGCTGTCCTCAGGAGCCAAAAAAATCTTACCGCGTTATAGGTGAAACCGCGTTATATCGAACTTGCTTAGATCTACTGGAGCGCGCAGCCCCGACCCCCCCGGAGCACTGCTTTACCGCGTTATATCCGAATTCGTGTTATATCGGGTCGCGTTATATCGGGGTAGAGGTGTATTTCAATGTGTAGCATTAGCTTGACCTACTAAAATGTGTTATGTACTACCCTTTTATTCTATTAAAAGTTTATGCATATGTTTTAGGCTCTTCTAACACCAATTACATTTTATTATCCACTAAGATCTCATGAAGCAGCCCAAAAGAATAGGAAAAAACATTAGAACAGCTAACCAACATAGCAAATCTCAACATTCTACCAAGAGCCCCATCCTCTCAACACCTCGCTCGCCCCCTCTAAATGCATGCATTTTCGTTGTATATTCTGTTACATAAATGGTACTTCCATTAAAGCTAGACTAATTTGTTTGAGAGAGGAATATGTTGGGGTACAATTAAAAGTAACTAAATATAAAGGTCCTAAAACACAAGTACCTCAAAAATTGTAACAGGAAAGTCACTGACAAGATTTGGTAATAATTATAAATATAAGGCTTTGGACTTTTAGTAACAAAAATCCCCTGACAAATCCATGTTTGTAGAAGACTGCTAGTGCCTCATTATCTACTTTGAGCCCAGACATTCCTCTCACAATCAAGTGAAAAAAAGACCAACCACTCTGAAAATTAATGTGCATGAAGATGTAATATTTTTTAAATTAACATTATTCATTCTCCTATTCACGTAGCTTCTGTATGAACTATCTTACAGAAAGTTACTTACCCCTCCCTTCCTTACTACAAATTCTCTGATTTAGGAGTGAGGTTGTTTTTTCTTCCTTGGAAACTCTTTACTTTCTATGGACTATGTAGAGGAAAAAGCCCTAAAAGTCAGATTGGAACCAAGAATGCCCATATTGACTCCAACATGATATTCTGGAAACTCAAAAGCTGTATGACTCTAAACCCTTTAAATTATAACACTTTACATAACTGAAGTGTCTTCCATCAGAGCATCTCAAAGAACTCTGAGGGCTAGTCTACACTGGCAACGCTAAAAAAACCCCAAACCACACACAACACCTCCACGAAGGGTGTAGCTATTAGTGCTGGTGCACTGTTTATACTGGCACTTTACAGCGCTGAAACTTGCTGCGCTCAGGGGGGTGTTTTTTCACACCCGAGTGAGAAAGTTGCAGTGCTGTAAACTGCCAGTGTAGACAAGCCCCAACGTTGAAGACAACTGCCCAGGGAGTAGGTAAGTATTATCCCCATTTTACTGATATCAGAAATCTGTCGCAAAGCCAGACGCAGAACCCAGATCTCCCACTGCCCCACTCCTGTGTCCACCACAAGCCTATCTTTTCTAAAGGTCCACTCTTACCCTCTTCCAGGGGAGTATCTGAACTGTCAATGGGAATCAGCCCTAATTATGCAGTTTGTTCTGATATCGCACGTTAGCCTGTGTTGACCCTCTTTTCCCAGGGAACTCTGAGGGGATGGGGCGAATTGTTTTATCCAAGACCAGAACACCAAAGTATTTCAAAAGAGAAAGTGGATTTCAAAAACTGCAAAACACACTCAATTCTAAAACATAAGATGCACTCTAATATGGGCATGTCTTGGACACAGTAAGCAATTTGCCTTCAGTCTCTCCCCATATCCCTCCAAATAGTACAACTGCATTCATAATACACACCCTGTAGTATTATATTGTGTACACATTCTTGGTTGTGCCTAGTACATAGTGCACTTAGTTTGTAGTACAATTTACATTTTGGGACACTGAAGTTATTTGTCTAAGACACTTCTTACCAGGAACTTGAAACAGAGATAAATACAATTGTTCTGTTTCTTCCTCAGAAAGGTAGACTGGGAAGGTAGTACAATCCAGTAGAAGGTGACAAGCAGCAGCAAAGGCCTCTCTGCAGTCTTCTTTCATGTCTCCCAAATCAAGCATTACCTGATCAATGTCCCATTCTTCTTTTCCCTTTTTGCTACAATGGTTTGCAGGGGAGAGAGGCTCCAGACTTTTCTGTTTAAATGGTGACCCTCGAACTGTGAACAAGTCTGAAAGCATTTGTTTAAACTGCGGTACGGTAATTTGCTTTCCTTCCCAGGGGTTCTTTTTCTTGCTAGCATTTTCAGCGACTCTGTAATTATTTTCTTTCTTCTCTCCTCTGCTCATGTTTGCTATCGAAATTCTGCCATTTCCTGGGTCTTGTAAATGCACCCCAAAAATGTAATTACTGGCAAACTTATCAACTAACTCTTGGATACAATGCAAAGTCCTCTGAATACTTCCCCCATTTTTCCAAACATCATCCTTCTCAGGAGTCACTCTTGGCAATCTTAAGTGTTGAGAGAGCTCTGGGGATGAGGCACTTAGACCTATGCCACTGTCTTCAGACTTGAGGGGAGCGAAAGCAGCGTCATCTTCATCCTGTAGTGCAGGCTTGGTTTCTAAAGTTATATCACCATTTTCTTGTTTCACTGGGCTCTGAAATGGAAGCAGTGAGTGTCTATTTCATTACACTGTATTTTTGGAGTTACTTTAACTGAAATCACACTTGGGGCAGTAGGGGGGAAAAGAGTGTAGGACAGGAATCCCTTCCCTTCTGCCCTGATAACTTGTGCAGTGTCTTTGTGAAAGTGGTATCAATAGACTTGTAAGAGTTATGGTCCTGCTGATGACTGCTGTTTAGCCAATATTCTCTTTTTTGGGGAACATCCTATGGCCTGTGTTATACAGAAGGCCAGATTACATGGTCACAATGGTCCCTTCTGGCCTTGGAATCTATGAATCTCCTGAATTTATGAATAAGCCACCTTATCTGGCAAATGTTGGAGCCAAAGAGGTATTTATATGAACTAGTTAGATGTGGCTATTGATGAGTGGCTCTGTTGCACTGAAGACAAAACTATACTTGTTTTAAAACTACTCCTCACACCACCTCCTCTCTGAGGCTCTGGGCCAGGTCCAGCACTTTCATGATCCAATGTTGTGCAATAGCAGCCCAGCAGGAAATATTAGAAGTGATAAAGCGTGGAAGGAAAGGGTTTCCTTGTTATGCCATTGATTATAACATCAATAAAGCAGCTACTGCCAAGTCTGATTGTTTCTAACTGTTATTTCTATTCTTGTATTATTGCTCATCATTAGCAAACTGTGTAGTTTGTTTTCTACCTGTATCACACCTTAATTATTTGCCATGTTCTTGTGAGCTTGTTTAACAATTTGTTGTATTAACATGCATCTTGTAGCAGGCCACGTAATCTTGATAACAAAAAGGCTGGGTTTGATCTGGCCACTTCAACTTTTTATTTCAAATGCCCCAGGGCATCTTACCAGTACATTGAGTAGCATCCACAGAAGACCAGGCTCCTTTCAGTGGACGGGATGGAGCAGGAAAGGGGTTTGCACCACATCCTAGTTTTAGACAACACTATGCCTTTGCACGGCTTAGACAATAAGTCAATTAAGGTTGGGGTTGGTGCCCAAAATGAGACCAGCTCAGATACATGGCACAAAGTGGTTCAGAGCCTATGAAAGGGGCCTAAATAGGTAAGACTCAAGAAACTATACTGCTGCGATGAGTAACCTAAATTTCAGTTAGAGTAGAAAAGTTAGTAGCATACCTTATTTTAATAATGCAAATTATTTTATGGAGAGTACAACACTTTTGATTTGTGAATAGTTATTTATAAGCAAATATGCAACAGGCCTTGCAGCAATACCTACCGAGTTTTCACTTCCAGTCTCATTATCCAAGTAGGCAGGAGGCATTTGTACTTTGCTAAGCACTTTGAAGCAGGTCTTTAAAGCATGAGTGAGTTCTGGTAAACTTAGAGTCTCCACATTCTCCAGAAGAGACTGTACCATGTAACTGAGCATCTGTGGGAGATACTGAGTCTGCACTTCAGAGTAAAGTTCCTAAAATAAGCAGGGATTTAAAGTAGTTAAATGCTAAATGGCTTAGCAGACAGAAATGGATTTTACCATTGTCAAGCTGCCTAATATAAAGTCTAACTTCAGTGAGCATAGATGTGACTAATACATGTGCACATTGAATTAAGTTGCATATAGTTGCTTTAAATGGTGCTACTACTCCACTCAATGCTGAATGTAGAACCAGATCCTAGTGTTGAATGGAATTTGACTACTGATAATAGCCTTGCAAAACAGCCCAAATAATATATCCACCCAAGCAGCAAAGGGGAAAAACCCCTGACAATACATGACATATATATCCTTTAAAATAGGATAAAGTTAATGAATTTTTTTTTTGGATGGGCAAGTAAAATGAAAAGTAATCACCCACAAGCAAGTGGGCATACAGAACTTTGCAAGTCATGCATGAGTTATCAGTCAATTCTAATTTCTATTTCAATAAATTACAGTTTTATTATAAGTATCCAGTTATAATTAGAAAATTTCAGTAATTTTCACAAGTTCATTATTCGTATGTAAGTCATCTAATCAATATATTGATTTTCCAGGGAGTGCTGGTATTCTGAGACTGAGTTTATATATTTGTCAGATAACTTACAAAGATATTTGTCTATTAGCTGAGAAGCCCAAAACCATTCTTATTAGGAGGATATGTTGCATACCATGCTGATAGTAAACCCCCCATTAACACCTCAGTCCTATACACGCTGAGAAGACTAGGAACAAAGTTCTACTCTTGGTTTACATGGCATTAAGTGGTCTTGAATGGAACTCCTCACACGAGTAAGAGTGGGCAGGATTTGGCTCAAAGGATTGTGTATTTATTCATCGGTTTTCTTTTCAAATGAAAATGTAGTTCCCCCATTTAAAAAAAAAATGTATCCACCAAAATAAAAATGTATCCACCAAAATAAAAGCAATACTTCTGTGTAACTGAAACTTATCTGATAAAAGGGAAAGAAAATGAGAGTTAGGACTCTGAATGATTAACTTTAGGTCAAACTTGCCTTACCAAAGGAATCACATCAAGAAGGAACAACAGTAGTGTGCAGAGCTCTGAGACTGTAGGAGGAGTGCTGACATTCTCAGTAGGGTATCTTATCTGCATGGATTTATTCCTGGCATTGAAAGAGAAAGTGTGTTCTTTCAAAATACACGATTTACTGTGGGATGTGGTTTTTTTGATTTTTTTTTTTTTTAAACCTAAACCTAAATGTACTTTATATTGGCATCTGTGCTAACTACACAAGCCAAGAAGGCCGATTTGTATCCACCATCAACTTGGCTATTTAAGTAAAGTTCTTATCAACATTTTATTGTGATCACAAAGTTGTATACAGTTTAGAATCCTATCATATGGTAGTTAAGAGAAGTACACCACCACATTGTATTATCTTGATCAAAATAAGCACCAGCTTCTTCTCTTCTTCAAGGTTCATATTAGATACTTAGCAATGTTACCCGTTAGTCTAATTCCTCTCTGCTGTGCTGAAAAAACCCCCAACTATTAGGAGCCTAGCATATAAAGGGATATTTTCTGGGAATTTCATCTTCTGAAGACAAAAAGTTATAAAACTCGCATAGACAGGAGCAGAGTAAAGGAAGAGTGCTATTATGCCATTCCAATAAATACTGGCTCATTTCAAGCACTAGTTATGGTGCTTAAATACTATGCTGACTGACATGACACCTCCTTTCAATTACCTAATTAGGTTTAGAATGAAAACACACTCATACTTAATTGCACACTTTGGAGGAAGCACTTTTCCATTAAAATTTTGATTACAGTTAAATACGTGCACCTATTATAAAAACAAAATTTTGGCCACCTTGTGTGCCTCTTAAACAATATTAATTTCATTTCTACATAGCATGTGAGAAGACACTAGGCCAGATTCTTCTGTATGGGGAGTTGCTGTATGCTGTATTTTATGTACGTTAGCTGAAAAAACAAAGTGGCCAGGAAAGATCATCCTAGTGTAAATATGATCTTATCCCATGTGATCTCCTTGCTTTCTACTTATGAACATGCAATTTTTCCTCCAGAAAACAACCATGTTGCTTTTTGGAAAGAGTGACGAATCCATGGCAGTTTATTTTGTATTTAGAAACAGCTGCCTCAGATTTAACTACTTGTATTAGATGGTGAGTACAGTATCTAATCATGCATCTCTCTGCCCCTTTGTTTAGGATCATGACACTGGCATTTGAATCTTTCATTGACACTTCTCTGTTGTCCTAGCTATGTAATTCTTAATTTATTTTTGCATTAATGCCAGACAGCATAACTACCTGAAGCAGTCCTCAAAACATCTGGTCATATAATCCCATAGAAAATCTGTACTTAGGGATGTGATCAACAAGTTGACTGTTTTAACAATTTCTGAGGCACTTCTATTCTCTTTGATCGCACTGTAAGAAGAACAAATGATCAGTGAAGACTAAACAACAAGTATACACATTTTTATATTATTTGAACTATTCTTAGAAAGTTGGCCTGAAGACAAGACATGAAGTTCCTTAATTCAAAAATTAAAAACAACCATTTTGGAATAGCTAATTTTTGCAAGTGTTTCTGAAGACACGAGAAATTTTTAACCTTTAATTTGATTTTGGGTATGTCTATACTACCTGCCGGATCGGCGGGTAGCGATCTATCTATCGGGGATCAATTTATTGCGTGTAGTGTAGACGCGATAAATCGATCCCCGATCGCTCTCCCGTCGACTGCTGAACTCCAGTTTTCCGAGAGGCGGAAGCAAAGTTGACGGGGGAGCCGCGGCAATCGACACCTCACGTCCTCGCGGCGCGGGAAGTCGAACTAAGATACGTCAACTTCAGCTACGCTATTCTTGTAGCTGAAGTTGCGTATCTTAGGTCGACCCCCCCGCCCCCAGTGTAGACCAGGCCTTTGTGAACTAAAAAGTTGAGTTCTGTCAACACATTTATGTAATAAATCTAATGTTAGAGAGACCAGGTGGGTGTATGTATTTATGTATGCAACACTGCATATATAAATATGATGTTATCAGCCAAGAATCTAAATCAATGATCTCAAATCCTCTTGGTTGGAAGAGAACAGCCCTGTGATGCTAAAGGAGAACTCAAGGTAGGAAATATAAAGTAAAATAAAAAACAGATTTTTTTTTCAATCAATGATTTTCAGTCTTTTTACATCAAAAAGACACTGTTAGAACTTATGCTATTAATAAACAGGTAAGATTTACCCAATGTGATTATTGAATAGTTTACTTTAGTAAGCTTTCTTATGAAAGATACAATTTCAACTATTAGTTGAAAATGGTTACGGTATACCTTGTAAGTACATTGCCACTTTGACTGTAGCTAAGTTTAAGATCAGAACCCAGGGCATCCTTGCAATAAGAATAAAAGGCACGAATCACTTCAAGGAACAAATCCCCAACAACTTGTGGCCCTGCAATCAAAGGAAAAATAAATCCAGTAATTACCCCAAACCAATTACAGTACTAATCAATTACAAGCTTTAAGTCTAAAACTGAACTTCTGATTATAAAGAAAATGTACTATCCCATGGTTACTTATGGGAAGTACGGGGATGAGACAATTTTCTATGACATTTTAAACTACTATCCAGATTCCACTTGTGAGATCAAAAATTTGCGGATTAAATAATTTAGTTTTGTACACCTTAATAGAATGTGAGATTGCCAGAATTTTATAATTTTTTGTGAAGTTGCTTGAAAAGTTGGGCTGTTTATTCCATATTTCACTTCAAAAGGTCACAAGGTAGTTGCTTAATGAACGCCTGCATTGTTTTTAAATCACTTCAGACATTTATATAAATGTGTGCTAATGACATTTAATATACAGCATACATGTCTCAAATGACAATTGTGCAGTCAAATTCCAGGGGGTTCCCACTGCCAGTTTAATATGCTTGCATTACCATGAAGTCTTCAACTCCATACATGGAAATTTGAACAGTTGGTAGGATCACACAGGTTAACACATGAAGAGAAAAAAGCCTATCAAGGAAAAAAGGATCAGAAATACACTAAGGAGGGCCTGATTTTCAGAACGGCTGGCAACTGTAGTTCCCATTGACTAACTGGAATTGTGGGTGCTCTGTGCTTTTGAAAAGCAAGTCCATAGTGCTAACAGTACATCTGAGGCCCAGCCATGAACCTCAAGAATCTGCATAGGAGTAATACTTCATGCTTATGTGACGCATGGCTAGAAAGGGTTAAACATCCTGCAAAATAAATAACCCTCAAAAGACATGTGGGCAGATCATGTTTGAGTGTTTGTGTATTTACATATATATTAATAGGGTCAACAATGTAATCAACAGTCCCTGTCTATGTTGTATTATGTTAATTCAGAGATCAAAAGAACATCCTGGCATTTAAATGAATTGTAAACACAGGATATCTCTGTATTCATCTCTCTTTGAAATATATAGCAAGTCATCTGTGAATGGTGGAGGAACAAGCAAATTGCCTTATGTTAATTTGTATAGCTAAGTACCAGTGATGGACCTCCTTCAAAGTCATGCTAATTACCTTTTGTTCCCAGAGGAACTCCAACTTGTCAAAAAGGACATGAAATTGTATAAAAGATCCTTGGGTCCTGATCCTGTTAATCTCAGATCTGCTTAGGCTTCATCAGGGGAAGGTTGAGTCGCAAGACTGAGGTCCCAGTTATGCTGGTACGCCCTGAATATGATATTTGGACATTGGACTATAACCTATGGACTATTTCTGAAAGAACTCTTTGCAACTACAAAGCTCACCATCTCTGCTATGAATCTGCACCTCAATGAATTGAACTCATGTCTGTATGTATATTGATCTTTTAACCATACTCTCTAGTTTTTTAATACATTTTAGTTTAGTTAATAAGAATTGGCTGTAGTGTGTATTTGGGTAAGCTCTGGAATATTCAATAACCTGGGAGATAATGTGTCCGATCCTTTGGGATTGGTAGAACCTTTTCATGATGAAATAAGATTTTTAGAAATCATCATATTTGATTTAGGTACCTGGATAGAGGCCTGAGGCTGGATCACTTTAAGGGAACTGTGTTGTTTGGATTTCTGAGTAACCAGTAAGGTAATAAAGCAGCTGTTTTATGCTGGTTTGGTAAATCAAAGTATTGGAATATCCACCAGCTTTTGGGGATTGTCTGCCCCATTCTTTGCAGTTCACCCTAATTGAGTGTCCTCAGCTGGCCCGCACTGGGACCCTGGTCACAGCTTATATAGTGCTTTTTGTTCATAGATCTCAAGGCACCTTACAAGGGAGATCAGCATAATTATTTCCACTGTATAGATGGAGAAACTGAGGCACAGAGAGATGAAGTGACTTGCCCATAGTTACCCAACAGGCCAGTGGGTGAGCCAGGAATAGAACCCAGGTATCCTGAGTCACGGTCTGGTGCTCTATCCACTAGGTCACAGTGCCTTGAAGAAAAATATTCTCTTTATGTTATGGCTTATTGCATAGTACATTTCAAAATCAATATATTGCAAAGATACTAAGTGTCTAATTCACATTGACTTATAAGGCTCAAGAAGCTTTTTAGTACTTTTTTGTGTACTACAGAAATAGGAATATTTCTAATTTTGTGGTTTAGATGAATGCAGGAAAGGTTTTATTTCACTGCTTTTGCTCCTGGATTATAGCTTAGTTTATATCCTAATGAAGAAAATATATATTATTTGATTAATCCAATAGTTTTATTTAACAGTGCTTTCCTGCTCAGAAATTTTAAAAAATAAAATAAAATCCATATACCAAACAGTGCTTATACATAACAAAAGGCTCTAAGTGTAACAACTTATATCAGGCCTGCACAACATACGGCCCGCATGGGCTCACTGTGTGGCCCGCGTGGGGGGTGAGTAGGCAAGTGGTGGGTGAGGGAGGGGGGCTGAGGAAGCGAGCGGGCGGGCAGTGGCGGGGGGCAGGTGAGCCGGCGGCTGGCCCCAGCTCACCTCCGCTCTGCCTCCTCCCCTGAACGCTCCACCCTGCTTCTCCCCCCCTCCCCCGCTTCCCGCAAATCAGCTGTTCACGCGGGAAGCCTGGGAGGGCGGAGGAGCGGTGCGGGGGCTTCGCGCTCAGGCCCAGGGTCGAAGACGGAGTGGAGGTGAGCTGGGGCGGGCACGAGGAGGGCCGCCCGCGCCACAGCAGGTAACCCGGGGGGGGGGGGGGGGGGGGGGGGGGGTGGGGGGGGGGTGGGGGGGGGGGGGGGGGGGGGCCGGGGGGGGGGGGGGGGGGGGCGGGGGGGGGGGGCGGGGCGGGGGGGGGGGGGGGGGGGGGGCGGCGCGCGCCGCGGGCGGCCCCCCCCCCCCCCCCCCCCCCCCCTCCGCGGGCCCGCGGGGGGGGGGGGGCGGGGCCCCGCTTTCCCGCCCCGCCCCGGGGGGGGGGGGGGGGGGGGGGCTGCGAGCTCGGCCTGACCCGGTGCTCCAGGCACTGCGCGGCGGCGGCATGGCGCGGCTGAAGTGCCGCCAGCCACCTCCAGGCAGCGCGGTAAGGGGGCAGGGAGCGGGGGGTTGGATAGAGGGCAGTGGAGTTTGGCGGGGGGTGGATAGGGGTCGGGGCAGTCAGAGGGCAGGAAACGGGGGTTGAATGGGGGCAAGGGTCCCGGGGGGGGCCGTCAGGAAGGAGGGGGAGGTTGGATAGGGTGGCGGGGGGCAGTCAGGGGCAGGAGTTCCAGGGGCGGTCAGGGAGAAGTGGTGGTTGGATGGGGCAGGGAGGGGCTGGGGTGGGTTTCGGCCCTCAGCTGTTTTCTTTGGAGTAATATGGCCCTCGCCACTTTAAGAGTTGTGCAGGCCTGACTTATATCATATAAATATTTCTTAGGCAAGAAAGCACCCATTAAAAAGAAATCTACCTGTGTTACGATGTGTCTAAAAGAAAGTCATGCCTGGACAAGAAAAGCAAGCATCCTGTTACATAAAACTGAGCATCTGAAGGAATTGTTACTTTCACTGAAGAAGTTTGTTTCCTTTGTAGACAAATGAACACTGAACTGAGCGCCTTGAACAAAATCTGTACAAGAAATTTTTCACTCGGTAAAGGACAGTACATGTTCATCCTGGTTTTTCACATAAATGCTGTCTGATGTATTGATGAATTTGTAAAGAACAAAGGGGCAAATGCATTGAGAGGGGCAAACAAAGATATTTTCCTCTCCACCATCCATGAAATAGGAGAATCCTCCAGACAAATACTAAAAAATTTAAGCCGCTGTCAGCTAAATATTTATAAGCTCATAATGTGAATTATTCACTCATGGTATCATCTATACAGATACTGTGATAAAATCTTCCTAAGCAGGGTTACCATGCCCAGTTTCCTGCACAGCATTAAAAAATGTCATTTACTACAGGAGATGGTTTATAGGCATGAGATTCCTTCAGCGAGAAAACAAATCTCGTAAGCAACAAGTTGCCAAAAAGTACACAAGTTTCAAATAACCACAAGTTACTCATAAGCGTCTTGTGTCTGTCACATGTTCAAGTACAGTAAATACTTCTCTGAGGACATGACTACTGCGGGGAAACAGGATATGCAGATCAGCGAAGGGAGACTCAGGAGGAGCAAGATGGGCCTAGGGAGGAGGCTTGCCAGGGACAGCCAAAGGTTGGGAAAGACACTGTACAGGAAGAGGAGAGTTGCCCAAGAAACTAAGCTAAATGAGATAAGGACGGTGACCAGGGAGGGGTAAGAACCTGTTGTTTTCCTAACAGCCAGAGGGAGGTATGCAGCCTGGGAAAGGGGCTGTGACCAGAAGCAGGCAAAGACCAAAGAGAAGGTCAGATCAGCAACAGGATGGTAGAAGATAGCCCCCGGGTGGGGAGTTGAGCAGAATATTGAGGCTGAAACGGATGGCTACTCTGCAATATAGGACCCAGGGGTTGGAACCTGGGGTAGAGGAGGGACTGCACCATTTGGAGGTGATTAGCAGAAAGCCTTCTATACATCATGTCATCACTATAGTATAGCAGTTCTTAGCAGTCTGTGTCAGTAGTGATATTTAATATTACCTATTTCAGGTTTGTCAAGGAGACTAATTAGGATACGGAAAGGTTTCAGATATGCATGATCTTCTAAGGCAGACTCTGAGAACTTCTGATGCAATATTTCAATCAAAGCCTGTTAAAAGAAAACACCAAAATGTGACAACTACTAAGGAGAGATACTGTCATTTTATTAATAATTTTAGGTCTTGATTCTTGCACTAGGTGTCAAACTTCGATTACTGAAACAGAATGGGAGGTGGGGGGGGGAGAGAATAAGTTAATTCAGATAATCAAGGAAGTTTTCAGTTTATTTAATACATACGCAAGAAAATTTTGGATAAAGAGGATTAATTTTTAGTAATTCAGGTAGGCTAGCATAGACGGAACTGGCAGTTTTCATTAGATTCCATTTACATCACATGCCCATAAAATGGAACAAAATAGCACAGCATGCGTTCAGACTTCCTGTCAAATGAATACAAAATAATGATCTCCTCCCATCTGTTATGGTTCAGGAAGAGAGGCCATGAAGGACATACAGTGAACAAGACGAACGGCAGTTTGTTCTGAGGTTTAACAGAATAAATACCAACCTCAACTAAAAGATCTTTGGAATATTTTCCAAAAAAATAGAGGGCATGATCTTCAAAAGCTGCAGAATCTGGAGCAAAAGTACCGCCTTTAATATCAGAGCCTATAAATTAAATAAAATCATCATGAGTACAGAAAATACTGATGTAACATACATACCATAAAACAAGCAATAGAAGCAATAATATTCATTTTAACCTGAATTTGCCCAAGATGTAAGTTTATGCTCCAGTCCAGGCTGAATGCCTGCAAAAAATGTGCGCTTACGTGGAGGCCAACCACCAAGTAACTTGTGTGTCATCTGCAGCTTGGACCTCTTTCTAGAGCCTCTAATACAGGCTGTGACTGAATCATGCAGATTTTTCTGCATAACATCTAAAATACTTTCCTATCCATCCACACAGCTAAAACTCTTGTGCAGGCTCTCATGTCTATTACTACAACATTCTTCTCTTTGGTCTGGACAAATGCAATCTTGCCCCCCTTGGATTCAAGTAGAAAGTTGCTGCAAAGATCATTTTCCCTGCTGGTTGTTTTGACCACATGACCTCTCTTTTTGCATCCCTTCACTGGGCTCCCTCTCCTCTAACACATCAAACATAAGCCACTTGTCCTCACTTTCGAGGCCCTTCATGGGCTATCCCCACCCTACCTGTCATCTCTCATTCACTACTGAGATGTCAACTCCTGCCTCCAATTAGTCTGTGATGTCAGACTTCATTGCCCATTTGTTAAAATTTTCAAACAAGCACCTTTGTGCCTTCACCCACATTCCTGTGATACTCAGGAGGAAGTCCCCATAAACATCTGCAAAACTGTCTCACTCTCATCCTTTTAAAAAAAACCCTTAAAACTCTCCTTTTCTGTGATACCTACACAAAAAACTTGATAATGGCTGAGATACTGGAGTGCAGAGATCGATGTCTATTACGCTGACCAATATCGTCTCATTGTTTCCTGGTTCTCCCGTCCGCTCTCTGGGCTTGTCTACACTGGCAATTTACAGCGCTGCAACTTTCTCGCTCAGGGGTGTGAAAAAACACACCCCAGTGCAGCAAGTTTCAGCATTGTAAAGCAAACCAGTGTAGACAGTGCACCAGCGCTGGTAGCCATGCCCCTTGTGGAGGTGATTTTTATAGAGTGCTGGGAGAGCTCTTTCCCTGCGCTGCGCCATGACCACACAAGGCATGTTAAAGCGCTGCCGCAGCAGCGCTTTAGCATTGCCAGTGTAGACTAGCCCTCTGTCTATATCCATCTGTTGTCTCTTGCCTTATACTTAGAATGTAAGCTGCTTGGAGCGGGCACCATCTTTTAGCTCTGTCTTTGTACAGTCCTTAGCACAATAGGATCCTGGTGATTATGATAATACATGTATCACCATCATCAACAGCTAATCAAATCCCTCCCAACCCTTGAAATGGTGTCGGCCTAAAGCATCCTTCTGGAAGTGAAAGATAGAGATAGATAGATACCTTCAGAGCCTATCAAAGTCGTCGCCTCCTCCCTCCCCACAGAGCTTAAGCAACTGGATAGAATTCTGGCTCCATGAGATCAATGGGAGTATTGCTACTGACTGCACCAGGGTCAAGATTTCATTATGCTATTTTCTGTGCCTCTCCCAAAACCCTGACACCCTTGTGAGTTATGACTGAAGCTCTAGATCAGGGGTCGGCAACCTTTCAGAAGTGGTGTGCCGAGTCTTCATTTATTCACTCTAATTTAAGGTTTCGCGTGCCAGTAATACATTTTAACGTTTTTAGAAAGTCTCTTTCTATAAGTCTATAAATATATAACTAAACTATTGTTGTATGTAAAGTAAATAAGGTTTTTAAAATGTTTAAGGAGCTTCATTTAAAATTAAATTAAAATGCAGAGCCCCCCAGACCGGTGGCCAGGACCCGGGCAGTGTGAGTGCCACTGAAAATCAGCTCGTGTGCTGCCTTCGGCACACGTGCCATAGGTTGCCTACCCCTGCACTAGCAATAAGAACATAAGAACAGCCATACCAGGTCAGACCAAAGGTCCATCTAGCCAGGTATCGGTCTTCCAACAGTGGCCAATTCCAGGTGCCCCAGAGGGGAAGAACAGAACAAGAAATCAAGTGATCCATCTACTGTTGCCCATTCCCAGCTTCTGGCAAACAGAGGCTAGGGACACCATTCCTGCCCATCCTGGCTAATAGCCATTGATGAACCTATCCTCCATGAACTTATCTAGTTCTTTTTTGAACCCTGTTATAGTCTTGGCCTTCACAACATCCTCTGGCAAGGAGTTCCACAGGTTGACTGTGCATTGTGTGAAGAAATACTTCCTTTTGTTTGTTTTAAACCTGCTGCCTATTAATTTCATTTGGTGACCTCTAGTTCTTGTGTTATGAGGAGTAAATAGCACTTCCTTATTTACTTTCTCCACACCAGTCATGATTTAATAGACCTCTATCATATCCTCCCCCTTAGTAGTCTCTTTTCCAACATAAAAAGTCCCTATTTTATAAATCTCTCCTCATATGGAGAGAAGACACAACCAAGCCAGCCTGGTATGAAGGAGTCTTATAAATGGAAGACTAACTTGGTAATTACTGTTATCAGTTTGTTACTCAAACTATGTTATGCTCAAACTATGTTATCACCGTTGTAATTTTAATTGGGATAAGATTTTGATTCCGATTCACAACTTTAAAGCAACCCTTGTTCTACTTGACAGCAGCTCACATACTACAGTTTAAGAACTGCATCTGTACAGAATTGTTGTAGATATTCTTAAATGCTATGGTATGTAAATCGAGATTCAAAGATTACAAAGAACAATCATTTCTGCTTCAAATTCAGGCATGTTTGCTCTCTGACTAAAGTTATCTCCCAAACTTGTTATAGACATTCCGAGACTGAATTGTGATGGGGAATATCAAGTATTTGTTAGAGACAAATTTAAGATTTAAGATGGCAGAATTTATTTATCAACTGAAACAATATTGGCTTAATAGAATTCTCAATTGCAAAAGAGAGTTGTCATTTATGAACAGAATGAAGAGACTTCTATTATTTATCTCTGGAAAAGTATATTCAAATGTAGTGGACAAAGTACAAATTAGATATTTAAACTTAATGTTACCACAGTACCTAGCAACCACGCATATAATCTTCTATTTAGTGACATGTCTCTCCTCAAGAGTGTCTGTGTAGCTGCTGAGAGAATATGGACTACATCAGACCTGAGCAGTGGAATAGCACTTTCATTGTAGTCCTAGACAAAGAATAAAGACAACTTAGCTGTAGGTGAACTGTAAAATTCACAATTAACTAATTTCTAATGGCTACCAGTATCAGATATAATACTAACAAAGATATGTTAATAGATCTAGACTACTAAAGGAGAACAGGAACAAACCATCAACAACCTGCAATTTAAAATCTCAGTAGAAATTGATCCACTGAAGTCTTCCTTTAAAATTGTGTGGTCATTTTCAAATTTTTATTGCATAACCACAATTAAGACATCAAGCCTAATTAAGAATTAACCAATTTTGTTACTCACTAACAAATTAAATTAGCTGACATCTTCAACACTAGGATGATGCTAGGAGACAAACTAGCAAAAAGTAATAGGGGGAAAATCTATTTAATGATGCACAAAGTATTTGATTTTGCAAATACTGTGTAAATATTTTAATTTAGTCCAGACAACCCCAACCACTTAAGAACTCTTAGCTGGGAAAAATAAAAACACAGTTAATTTCCTATACATAGTTGCTCAGGCCTGAGCTCTTCACATTTTATGTTAGCAACCCCTAAATGTGTGTTTAAGAACACCAGCGGTGTCTCAGGCCTAATGGACGGTAACCACTATGTGGGACTTTGGGGAAACAAAGTGGATGCCTGACCCTGCTGAAGTCCACAGCCAAACTAGTGACTGCAAATGGTGCAGGATTAGACCCCAAGGGTATGTCTACATGGGGAGGGGAAGAAAGGGAATTAAAAACAAAAACAAAAAAAACCCATAAGCCTGCAGCAGCAAGTCTCAGAGCCTGGGTCTACAGATTTGTGCTTGCGGACCTCATGCTATGGCACCAAAATTAATCACGTAGTTATTCCAGCCTGGGCTGGAGCTCAGGGTCTGAAACCCACTCCCCTCCCCAGGCTTCAGAACCCAAAGTCCAACCCAAGCAGAAATGTCTATGTGGCTATTTTTATGGCCACAGTGTAAAGTTCCATGAGGTCAAGTCTGTAGAACTGAGCTCTGAGACGTGCTTCTGCAGGGTTGCTGGGTTTTTTTGGTCATATAGACATATCCTTAGAAAGAGAAAATAACTGGTGTGTATTCACAGGAATATCTAGATTATGTAGGACCCTACAAGAATCTTCCCTCAGTAAGATCTTATCCTTCCGCCAATAAAATGTAATTATAATGACATTTAAATAATGCTCTTACCAAAGATGTATAAAATGGGAAAAAGAAGAGAAGCACTTCCAAAGTGTTTCTTTGCACAAGAACATTTGAATCCAATACTGATACACGCAAAGATTTTACCTGTAATTTGAGAAAGAAACATAATACCATTTTATTTATAGTTATAATCATTACCTAAGTTATGAATATTGTTGATAGCTATTAAATATTTTAATTATTTATTTTATCTTCTAATAGGAATACCAACATCAGTACCTTTACTTGGTGTGACATTATATGATTAAAATGTGACCATGTATGTCAGTAAAAGCAGCAAAGAATCCTGTGGCACCTTATAGACTAACAGACGTTTTGCAGCATGAGCTTTCGTGGGTGAATACCCACTTCTTCGGATGCAAGTAGTGGAAATCTCCAGGGGCAGGTATATATATGCAAGCAAGAAGCAAGACTAACACGGCTACCCCTCTGATGTATATCAGTGTTGCTACTACCGTTATACAATTGCAACAAATCTTGTGCAAAGTATGTCATGTAAAGTGTCAATGGAAAAGTTGTGATTTGCTGAATAGGATTATCCTGTTTGTACGCGTTTATCTTTTTTGTACCTGAAGTTATGAGTATTGACTATATACCTGTATTTTAAATGTGTTTGCTCCTGTGATAAATTAGTTTACATCTAGTCTAGCTAGCACAGTGTGAATGGACCATTCAAGTTGATGGCCCATCAACGAACACAATGGGCCATGGAAGAAGCTTATCCCTGCAGGATGGGCCTTCCGGAGGACATTTTAGCCAGAAGATGGGTAATGACTCCTGGTATGACTCATCACAGCATGCAACGGCATGTGACTTGCTCATGTGACTCTGGACTCCATCTTGTTCCTGTACTTTTCCACAAACTAAGGGTTTGTCTAGACTACCACTTTTGTCGGTAAAACTGTTGTCGGTCAGGGGTGTAAAAAAAAGCACCCCCCCTGACCGACAGAAGTTTCCGTGGCAAAAGTGCTGGTGTGGCCAGCGCTATGTCGGCAGGAGATGCTCTCCTGACAACATAGCTAATGCCGCTCGTTGCGGGTGGTTTAATTATGCCGGCAGGAGAGCTCTCTCCTGTCGGCCAAGAGCGACTACACAGGAGACCTTACAGCGGCACAGGTGTACTGCTACAGCTATGCCGCTGTAAGGTCCGTAGTGTAGACATAGCATAAGACAGAGTTTTCCCTCCATATGGGAGAAAGTATAAAAGGCCCTGGAACATCTCCATTTTGCCTCTTTCCTGCTCTGATCTCTGGACTATGGACTTACGCTAAAAGGAGCATTCTAATCAATGGACTGAGGACCTTCCAATCTTTTGGATGTTACCAGAGACATTATAAACCAGCAGTTCATTCCATCACTGCTTCAAACCCGATCCAAGAACTTTGCAATGCATGTATGTATTTGATTCTTTTGACCATTTGAACTCTCTTCTCTTTCTTTTCTCTTATAAATAAACCTTTAGATATTAGATACTAAAGGATTGGCAACAGTATGATTATTGGGTAATTTCTCAGCAGTTTGTCCTGCATCTGGCATCTTCAGCTATGACCCACTGAGGCACGACGACACTTATATCTGGGTAGGCCACAATTTTGAATATCTGCTTCCTGCCAATGCATCTTGAGATGACACATCCTGTCTGATGATTAGTTACAGTTATTCTAGTATTTCTGGTAAAACGATAGGTAATTTAAAACCTATGAAACATTTTTCAATTTCAAGAAAGGAAATTAAATACAAGACAATAGATACTGGAGTTCTCCTGTTGGTTTACTGCTGTTTGGTTTAGTTGTATGTTATTTTAAATAATGTCAAAAGGTGCACAGTGTTAAAGTTAAAAAAACAAGAAAATCTTAAACACTGTCTGACGTACAATGACAGAGAGTTTGACATTCCATTCCTAAAGGCAAAATGGAGTAAGCAAAGATGGGCATGTCAGCTTTATTTTTCATTTCTTGTCTTTTCTGATTTAGACCAAGTCAAATCCTTAATGCTGTACTTAATATTCCTGTAACCAAAGAAACTGCAGCCCAAGGTGAGATTGTAAAGGGTTTGTAAAGGAGTTATGCAGCCCATTATGCTGGGGTCATAAAGGAGTTTGGTTAACAATTATCAAGAACATGCCACCCTTAGGCAGTTCACTCCCCCAATGCACCGCTTCTCTACTCATTTCCTATTTTTCAAATTTTTGTCCTACTTTCTGGAGCCAAGAATTATGAGACTCTCCAATCTTCTTCTCCCAAGCACTTCTGGATGACTGCAATAGGTAGGCAGCTAATATTAGTGGTTGCAGAGGATAGTCTTTTCACTAAGTGTAAGAATGCATTGGATCGCACTCCACCTCTCCTTTTTTGTTTTTTATAGTGTATAAAATGGATACTGATTTTGAACTGTTTGTGTACAATGCCTAACACAATAGGGCCTCAATTCTGATTGGAGTCTTTGAGCACTACTGCAATACAACTAAATAACAGGGTTAAATCAGTTTTACTGTAACAAGGCAACACCATCCATTCCTTATTTGTATCACTGACCATGTTTTTTTAAATGACCTATTTGCCATTCTACATATTGGTCAAAGTTTGCAAGTTATTTTTCATTATTACCACTTCAGTTGAGATTCTGCACTCATTGAGAAAATTTTGAATTAGACATTTCATTCTCTTACTGATGCTCTTTAAAGAGATTGGGACTTTAATTTGTACGGAGAAGGATACGGTTTTCCAGTTTGTGTCAGCATTATGGTAGTTGAGAATATCCCACTAGCAATGTAATGAACTTACTGTGAGCTTATAATCAGTTCCCAGCATGTACTTCTGCTGTTTTCCAGACAACTCTCTGTTGATGTGACCCACAACAAATAGAGAAGCAGGAAGTCTTATAGAAGGGCTGACCAGAACACTCCCCCAGATAGCAGCATAAAACACTTCTTGGCCTGTTAGTACAGACAGCTTCACAAGCAAAGCATCTGTTCTGTGTGGGGGGAAAAAAAGGTAATAATATTATAAAGATTTACCTTTCCATGTAAAATATGTTAATTCCATTGAACTCTGTCACTGAATTCAAGTGCAATACTTTCAGTTTGTTAATACCGTGTAGCTCAGGGGTGGGCAAACTACAGCCCGCGGGTTGGATTCAGCCCCTCAGGGCTTTGGATCCGGCCCATGGGATTGCCCCCTGTGGTGCCGCGGCCCCAGCGCCGCTCTCAGAAGCGGCCCCCAGGCGGGGGGGGCAGAGGGCTCCGTGCGTTGCCCATGCCTCCAGGCACCACCCCCCGCAGCTCCCATTGGCAGGGAATGGGGAACCACGGCCAATGGGAGCTTCGGGGGGTGGTGCCTGGAGGTGCAGCAAGGGCAGTGCACGCAGAGTCCTCCTTCCCCCCCCAGGGGCTGCAGCACTTTCCCCGCCCCCCAACTCCCTGCCCTAAGCCCCCTGCCTGCACCTTGCAGCCCTCCTGCACCCCACTCCCTGCCCTGAGCCCCCTTGTACACCCCGCACCCCTCCTGCACCCCAACCCCCTGCCCTGAGCTCCCTGCTGCACCCTGCACCCCAACCCCCTTCCCTGAACCCCCTCCTGCACTCCACACCCCTCCTGCACCCCAACCCCCTTCCCTGAGCCCCCTCATACACCCCACACCCCTCCTCGGCCCCAATCCCTTGCCCTGAGCCCCTTCCTGCACACCACACCCCCTCCCGCACCCCAAACCCCTGCCCCGGCCCTGCAATACAATTTCCCCACCCAGATGTGGCCCTCTGCCCAAAAAGTTTGCCCACCCCGGTGTAGCTTTTTTAATGTCCATCCTCCCTTTATTTGCATTTTCAATGTTACCCTTTCCAAGATGATTTTGCCATAATGGCAAGTGCCGTAACGAATGTTTTACCATTGTGCGCATTCAATGGAACAATGTTTGTCTGCCCACTTTGGCAACTTCTCCAGCAACTACCGGTTTTGCATAAATGTCACACAAACTGTAACTGGACAATAAATAATGCAGTAGTTTCTGGTAGCTAATTCCTGAACCAGTTGGACTGAAAGAATCTCATGCATACTATAAGGACTTGCATAGAATGATGATGATTTTTAGCTGTGTGTTAAGTCACTTTGTTTCAGTGAAACACGCATGCATTTCAGTGTTTGCTCAGTAGCTCATCTCTGCACTAATGCAATATAAATACTTTAACTTTTCATCGGTTGTTATGAAATTTGTACAGTGTACACTTTAATACAACATATTAGGTGATCAGGTTCAATACCTATAGTAGCTAAATTTAAATTATTTTAAACATCTAAAAACGTAGTGATAATTATGTAGAGTTTAGCCCAAAGGATCATCACATCCCCTTGCCTGAGGAAGAAAAAGTAGTGTGTGAAAGCCTTGACACAGATAGGACAATATCCTGGACAAATATTATAGAATAAAGATAAACTTTACTGAATTAAATTAACCCTTTCTGAATTAAGTGTAATGCCGTTGGGGGTCCATTGTATTAAAAAGACAATTGTTTATATCTTATTGTGGAATTGTATGCCACTTTTCTCAGAGACATGACTAATGAAATCTTTGAGAAGTAGTAAAAACTTCAACTTTTGGGACAGTAAGCGTGAAGTAGATTTCCTAGCAAATACTTGAGGTGAGGGGAATGCAAGTGACCCGCCTCTGAGTCCATCCTTTTGAAGCTTTGCTTTGACCAGAAATCCATTGTCTGGCTGACAACCTATTCATGGTCTCTTCAAAAGGCCCAAATGGGATAAATGAGTGCCTCACAGTCTCATGAGGGTTCTTGTTCTGGGCAAAAGGATGTTATGATCTTGAAACCACAGGAACACCCAATGTGGGATTTTGAAGGACTGCAGGGGCATATGTTGGAGTTGGGATGAGGGATCTCTAGTAAGCTTATTAGCATTTGTGTGTGGTTTTTTATTGTTTAAAATTAGTTCTCTCTGTAATGCTTTTACCTTAAGACTAAAACGCTCTTGCTTAGAAAGAGCCATGTTGAAACCTCATGTCTGTGGCAATTACACTGTGTATCGTCTCTGAAGAGAAGGCAAAAGAAGCCTGCTTAGGCAGTCTGTATTTTGTGGAGGATTTCACAGTATAGTCAGGGGACTGTGAAGTGTGGAAATCCCTTAGTCAGAAAGGTATGTGTGTGTCTCTACCCAAGCGAGGCAATGGCTGGGGAGCTGAAAGCCTAAGGGGAAGCCCTGCTGGACCACAGAGGGGGAATACAGATGCAGTTGCCCTGAACTGTGTCAAGCTTCTTCCATCTTTAATTTCCAATTGTCTGCAATAATACTGCATGTAGAATGTAAAGCTTGGTTCTACTCTAACAAACAACCATGTAAAAGAGAAACCCCTTTCCTTAAGAAACCTGATTCCAGTGTACCTTCAGTTAGCTTACTTACTTTAATGACCACAAAATTTTCACTCACAAAAATTGCTAATCCTGCACAACCAATGTAGCTATAAGTATGTGAGCTGCTATTCTAGTTCACACACAGTAGAATTATTAACTACGTTCTGATTGTAGAAGATGTATTACTGCTGATGTCCGAGCCAAAAAGAACCTAAATTGACTTTCAGATTCTAGTGTCAGCTTACTGGGCTGGTAGTTGGAAAATAACCCCACACATATTTGTACTTGTAAATTGAGCAGACTGAGTTTTAAATAATAAAATGGACACAAATATGGGATCACATGATATCTTTTTGCAAAGTTGCTTTTTACAGTATTGCTGCATGTAATGGTTAAATTTCAGCCACTTTGGGGTAATGTGACAGAATGCTTCCCTGATTTATGCTCCCTATAGTTTTAGCTTTGTATGTTATTATATTGGAGTGGAAAAATTGCATTTGAAATCAGGAAAAGGAGGGAAAATGACTTGTGTTCTTTTTCCTGTGAAGTCCTGAAAAATTTTCCTCATTTGAAATTTGAGAATGCCTGTGCTTGATCTATACTAGTGCTTCCACCATTGCTAGCAACAGTGGAGATACATCAGTGCTAGGCCAACAGCAGGAGATTTTCTGAAAATACTCAGTATAGACACAGCCTTCAATACAGCTGAAGTAAAATTTACCCAGCTTAATCGCTTCTGCCTTAAAGTGTTTTATGTACCATTCTTACACAAACAAGAAGAGTAAAACTCAAAAACTAAAGAAAAAACTTGTCATTCTGCTTACTTTGTGCTTTTTGCACCACCATGTAAAGTTGTAGTGTTTCACTACAAGAGACTTCACTATGATTAGCCATCCCATTTGTGTGTCCCCAGAGACACACAGGAAAAAGAGGAGAAAGAAAGACGAGATTATAAAACCACAAAAATTGACAGAGGACCTTGGGGATAAAGTGTAGTACCTGAAACTACTGTTAATTCTTACTTCAAACCTAGTGAGTTTCAAATAAATAGAATATTTTAAAGACTTATGTTAGGTCAGATGAGAAGACGACTTTGATTCAAAAGAATTACTGGGGTCAGAATAAAGAAACTGCACCAATACTTCACTGTATAAACCAGGGATCGGCAACCTTTGGCCCGCGGCCCGCCAGGGTAAGCACGCGGTTCGCCGCTTCAGGCCAATGGGGGTGGCGGGAAGCGGTGGCCAGCACATCCCTCGGCCAGCGCTGCTTCCCGCAGCCCCCATTGGCCTGGAGCGGCGAACCGCGTGCTTACCCTGGCGGGCCGCGTGCCAAAGGTTGACGATCCCTGGTATAAACCAATCTAACAAAACACAGACACACACACACACACTTTAAACTCACTCTTTTGTGCAGCAATTGTAGAAGAGGCAACACTTATACTTATCCATCTGCCTAACAGCCGGTAATTCAGCAATTAAAAGCTAGTTACCAGTCACTAAACAAATGCAGCTTATTCTTGTTCACTCATAACAATAGATGCTAACTGTCAATGTAAATAAAGCTTTTTCTACGCCTTCATGACTTGAGACTGTTTTACAAAGAAACATTACATGAAGCTAAACAAAACATCTTTTGTCAAAACAGACAATTACAACTAAACTCAATTCTACCATTTCTTGGGAAGAAGAACAGAATGCATCAATCTGGAAACCACATACATACTGTCTATGACAAACATTTAGTCACTGTCTACGTATAGAGAGTATTCAGTGAAATATAATGAAAGTTATCTAGTGGCGCAATTCCTGCAACAGGTTGTTGCAAAATATTTTTGTTACAGCTATTATTTGATGGAAGTACAATCATTACATAACCAAAAGCCTAGTGACTAAGGGTACGTCTTCACTACCCGCCGAAATCGGCGGGTAGCCATCGAACTATCGGGGATCGAATTATCGCGTCTTGTCTGGACGCGATAAATCGATCCCCGAACGCGCTAGTTCGAACTCTGGTACTCCTGCAGGGCGAGCGGAGTACCGGAGTTCGAAGTAGGAGCCGCGAACGTCGATGGCGCGCCGCGCGGACGCGAGGTAAGCGCGCCAAATTCGAACTAAGGTACTTCGACTTCAGCTACGCTATTCGCGTAGCTGAAGTCGAAGTACCTTAGTTCGATCCCGCCCCTAGTGTGGACCAGGCCTAAGTGTACTGCAACAGGACCTCTTCAACCAGGTATCTAGCATGCATTGCTACAAAGTGTGTTACTTTGTTGAACCTGACACTAGCTGGTCATCATTTTCAATACCGCATTAAGGGGCTTTGGGTGAAAAAGGCATTTTTGATAGTGAGTTTTAGAAGTGGTACATTTACTAGTTCAACCAGGACCACAAGGTGGTCTTCTAGTATAGAATGCTTGCAATCTAGATATGTACAGAAAACAAGAACTCCCCTTTATCAAAAGATTTAAGGAGTGCAAAAACCACAGGCTTAGTATAGTCTGTCAAAAGATCTCCTCAATGCCCCATTACAGATTTGAAAGGTAAGTATTCAGAAATTTTGAAAGGAGAGCTGTGTTGCTTTCTAAATATAGTAGACTCCTCAATAATTTGACTTAATGCAACTTTCCCCCCAAAGTTTAACTTTTCAATTTCTTTTTATCCTTGTATTTCTTTTCTCCCTTACCCCTCCCCTACATCCCCTTGCATTCATGCATCTGTCTTTCTTCTGTTCCCTTCCAACTTCTAGTATTTTTCCCTTTCCATCCCATCACTCAGTAGCCCTCCATTAGACATCCTCCCTCTGGATGAGAATTTCTAGATATGGGTTCCTTCAAAATAAATAAATAAAAATTCAATAAATAGGGAAGTGATTGAGTATTGCATTTTATGTTTCTAAAGTAACAAAAGCAATTCCACCTGTCATAAATTTCCGACCCCTCCTCCAATCCAGGCAGCAGTCCAATTACAAAGGCTTGAAGACTTGGCAAGAGGGACTTCTGCAGAGGAAGAAAATATTTCTCATACAAACCGAGGAGAATAGGCCTCACTGACATTGCTGCATTTGCTAGCAGGGGAAACAAGCCAGAGCTTTAAAAAAAGAAAAAGAAAGATTCAGTCATTTTAAAAAATAATCTATTATGAAATTTTAAGTCTGAGTTTTCAAAGAGCAATTTACCTGTAGAGGAATAAGTCTTTGGCAAGCCATTTTGTCCCAATAATTTTAAAGATGATTTCATAGGTCTCTAGTGCTTTTAAATGCACTCCACTAGGTAAAGCTGGATGTAAACACTGAGATAATCTCTTACTGATAATCAGACGTCTTGGCAAGAGGGAGTACTTCAGGCTACTTTGAAGAGCCTGTACAAACAGTGGGGATGGGGGAGAAGGAAAGAAGGAAGGAACAAAAGGTTATTGTACATGCATAACATCCAACATTAATCATTCAACACTTTAACTGAAATAAGGTTTTGTGAAAGAAAATTTACTTAGTAGAATTAAATAAGGCATTCAAGAGTTTTCTTCCACAAATGCATAATAATTACATTAACAGAGCAGAGATCACTAGACTTGAAGAATTGGTGTGGAAATTCTTTTCTTTGGAGGATGGAAGACCGAAGTCAAAGATTGAGGGTAAATGGGATAGGAATTGAGGAACAGAAGGAAGAATTTCTCTCAGCATTCAGGGGCTGGGAAAGGAGGGAAGAGTTCAGTAGTAACAGAATCTTTCCTTCTTGCACACAACCTGTAAGCTTTTATTTTTTTCATTTCACATATAACGATGGCTGATTTTGTTATCTCGTATTGGACAATAAAATTTAAGAAGCGTGGCAATGTTTAAAGAACATGGACTACAACAGTCATTACTATCTCTAGGCCTAAGACTGAAACTACAGTAAAGGTGAAGATTCTCAGAGCAGCTCCATGTAAACATACTGAAAAACTGATTATCATTTAAAAAACAATTTAGCTGGGAAAAAATACACACATATGTGACATCTCCTATGTAGAGGACTCATTACAAATCTAAATCCAAGTATTATCTCTTCTATTCATAACATAATAAAACTTTGCATATAAAATTAAGGTAGAACACATCTATGGAGCTCCCCTTCAAATTTTAGAATGTTCATGAAGGATTCCTCTACATAATGTTAGTAATGCCTACAGCAGGAAGGTACGAGGACTGCCTGAATGTTGGACTTTGGTTGGTACACTTTCACAATCTTCACTAAACGGCTCACACCCCCTAAATATATACTTACATTGTTTACTCTAAAGTTCTAACTCATCAGGAGAAAGAAAATATCTAGGCTGTAAATACTTTTTTCCTCTTGCTCTGACTTATTCAAATCAAGACAAATACCATAATATTCTACCAGTTAATTAACAATTAAGTTATTTATTGACTAGTCATGAATGACACTATTCACTATTTAGTAAAATCATGGAACAATTTGAGGTATTGCAAAAATAACATCATATTATAATAGTACGTGTCCCTTGCACAAATTTACTTTCTAATGACTGCAAGTAATCTCCCGTAGCAGAATAGGGCACTGAAAAAGCCCTGGGAATAACAAAAAGAAAAATACTCTTGGCATCAGCAAAAGCTGGGTGGAGGAAGAGTGCGTAACTAATTCTCCTGCACAATAGCAAGTCTATAATCGTTTTGTCTCTTTTGAAATTTGGACAAATATGAACAACTAGTCTACGTTCTCCTAAATCCACGAGCTATGCTGCCATTCCTCAATCACAGAGCACCTGTGTGAAAGTTTTGCTCAGTGATTGAGCTCTCATAAGGGCTTTTCCATTTGAATCATAGCTTCACATGCAGGCCGCTTAATTCACAGCCTCTTAATGAGTAATCCTACACCAAGCATAGAATCACAGAAATGTACAGCTGGAAGGGACCACAAGAGGTCATCAAGTCCAGACTTCTGTGCTGAGAAGGAGCAAGTAAACCTAGACCATCCCTGACAGGTGGCTAACCTGTTCTTAAAAACCTCCAACGATGGGGATTCCACAACCTCCCTTGGAAGCCTATTCCAGAGTTTAAACTATCCTTATAGTTAGAAAGCTTTTCCAATATCTAATCTAAAACTCCCCTGATGCATATTAAGCCCATTACTTCTTGTCCTGCCTTCTGTGGACATGGAGAACAATTGACCAGTCTGGATCACAACAATCCTTAACATATCTGAAGACTTACCAGGTCCAAACTTTGTCTTCTTTTCTCAAGCCTAAACATGCCCAGTTTATTTTAAAACTTTTCCTCACAGGCCAGGTTTTCTAAACCTTTTATAATTTTTGTTGCTCTTCTCTGAACTCTCCAATTTGTCCACGTCCTTTCTAAAGTGTGGCATCCAGAAGTGGACACAGTACTCCAGCTGCGGCCTCCCCAGTGCTGAGTACAACGGGACAGTTACCTCCCGGTCCCCAATGTTTTATATACGACACCTGTTAATACACCCCAGAATGATAACAGACTTTTTTGCAATTGTGTCACATTGTTCATTCATTCAATTTGTGATTCACTATAATTTCCAGATCCTTTTCAGCAGTACTATAGCCAAGCCAGTTATTCTCTATTTTCTAATTGTGCATTTGACTTTTTCCTTCCAAGTGTAGTACTTTACACTTTTCTTTACTGAATTTCATCTTGGTGATTTCAGACCAATTCTCCAATTTGCTAAAGTTGTTTTAAGTTCTAATCCTGTCCTCCAAAGAGCTTGCAACCTCTTCTTAGCTTGCTGTCATCTGTAAATTTTATAAGTCTATTCTCCACTCTATTATGCATGTTATTAAATGAAAATACTGCATAGTACCAGACCCAGGACTCACCCCTGTGGGACTCCACTAAATACATCCTCCCAGTTGGACAGCCAGCCATGGATAACTACTTTGAGTATGGTCTTTCAACTAGTTGTACATCTACCTTATGGTAATTTCATCTAGATCACATTTTCCTAGCATTTCCTTAGCCTTTCCAAAATTTTATGCATGCATAAAATTATGTGCAATCAAGGCTTACTCCATCCAGACTTCCTTTCACCAAACTGGAAGAATTCTGAGATTAATTACATTATTTTTTTGAAAATGATTTCATGCCTTCAGGGTTTTTTTGGGGTGGCGGGAGAAGATTGTTTTTAAATCTTTTCCTCATTAGTAAGTTGCATCCTAATACTATACTCAAGATGGACGTTAGTAAGCAACATTAGACGAAAATACATGTATTACAGGTTAAGGCTACCACTGGTTTTCCAGCAGATACAAAATGCCTTTACATCAGACTGCAGAATACATTAGAATATTATGGAAGCACCAGTCACAGTTCCATTAAAAAAGGCTGAATTGTCTTAAACTTAAATCTTGGATTCAACCACTGTGTACCTTCCCCAAATATTGCAGGAATTATTCTTTGATTACAGATAAGAAATTTAGCAGCCTTTGTCAGGGCTTTTTTCTCCTGAACAAATGGGATATGGCAGGCTCTTCACATTTTCCATATTGTTAAAGCTCCTTGAAATCTCATGCATAAGCAACATTTGAAGGAATTATGTTTTAATTAAGCTAAACTACTACCTATTTTATCTGTTACAATTAGAGGTTATAGACAGGGTCAGGTCAACAACTCAGGATTTATTTACACAAAAATTGGCAGAGGTGAATCTTAAGTAGATTTGGTAGAACAGGTAGGTTTTATTTGAAAGATAGGATCAATGGTCTTTTGTTTGTTTTGTTATTTTTCTTAACTGAAAGTTTATCCTTCAATATGGAGTAGCTGACTGAGTTAGGAGAAATAATTGGCATATCTGGAAGATTTGAAAAAAAATCTGTCCTTTTATTTCTTTTCAGTTGTTTTCGGAGTCTTACTGAGCTAGAAATGATGGACAGCTTCTTTTGTAGAGGGTAAACGTGTGAGGAAGAGGCAGAATTAGCCAGGAAAATGGAAAGAGTAGGTGGAGCATGAATCATTTATGCTTTACTTATTATATGTATAGCTACTGTAGCCATGGCAAAAGAAAACAACTAATTCAAATAATGTTGGCGTATTGTTTTATAGAATTATAAAACTTTACTTTAAGATAGGATGCCAAGAGGAAGCCAATGTTATTAATTGGACTCTAAAACGTGTCCAACTATACTGGAGATCAGCTGACATGTCAGAAGTGAGAGAGAACCAGAAGCTATGAGTGAACATTTTCCAACAAGTACTTAGCCAATATTCACCAAATTTGACATCATTATTCCTAATTTGTATTGCATAAAGATGTTTGTATTCTGCAAATTAACAATTAAGTAACAAAAGCCTTGTTAAGAGTACAATAGAAAATTCCTAGTAATTTTCCAGTTGCCCCCACACAACTGTCTTAAACATATATATTAACTTGTTCTAATTCAGTAACTTTATAAATTCAACAAAATAGAAAATATTACAGCAAAGATCCACGTCTACATTTTTGTTGTAGCCTATATTTTACTTTGGTTAACGATAGATTATGCGTTTGAGTAGATTTAGATTAGTTGCAGTGTGGGGGATCCAACAGTATGGCCAGTAAAAGTTGGTCAGATTATGTATGTCATTAGGAAGTGCAGTCTTGAACAAGATCCAAGGGACATTTTTAGTAAAAGGTTACTATTTCAAAATAAATATAATTGTTCTTATCAGACCTTAAACTTCTTTTCTGCCATGATGCCTACAAAAAGCAAACTATCTACCTAAACATTGTCAAGTTATGGGGCCACTGTTCTTCACGCTGAACACTGTCATTTAAATTGTTTCCCTGTGATCCCCCATCTGGTTGTTTTTATCTACCCATTACTTACAGCATTACACTTAGATCATAATCTCTTTGGGGCAGAGGTGTGCTTCTGTTATGTTTCTACAGTGGCTAGCACAGTGGGGTCCCAGGCTCAAAGCATAATCATCTTCATTATAATACTCAATTTTGGGGGCAGGCATGAAAAGGAGGAAAGTGTATAACTGGAACAAATATGCTGCACCACACTTAAGTACTCGGTTAACTTATTTTAGTAAACTTAATTGTGACGTTTGGGAATTTTAATGTTGCAAAACATGGCTCACAGTATGCATCTCTGACTATCTAATGCTACTTGGGACTCTGAACATGAAAAATGCTTTACAAACATTACCTACTACATCCTTACAACAGTCAAATGAGGTATGTAAATTAACTTCATGAGGCAGATGGAGAAGCTAAGCAGAGAGATTAAAGGCCTGATTTTCAGAGGTACTGAGCGCTCACAACTCCCTGTGAATTCAATAAAAGCTCAGGGTGCTCAGCACTGTTGAATCCAAAAGCCATAGATCCGGGATTAAAACTGAATTAATGATTAACTAAAATTGTGATAGCACCCACACCACCCTACATGCTGTAAAATGAGTGTTGCCTGATCTATTGATTGTATATTGATTAAATTACTGATTTAGTTTCCCCATTTAGCACTCTGAAATTTGGTAGGTTCTTGTCCCAAGATCAGGCCCAGCATTATCAGAATTACTGCTCAGCTGGGATCTCCAATGTGCATGGTTGCAACGCTCTCTCACTTAGCACATCACACTATAGTTAAAATAGTTTTATTAACACACTTCGCAAATTCACACACACACACACACCAACCCAGCAAGGCAGGTAGAGGTAATGCAGAACGAGCAGAGCATCCCAATACTTACACCATCCCTTGCAAAAAAAACCTGAAGTATTAGTTATCTTCCTCCTCACCATCACCACTGGTAGTCATCCTGGCCTTTCCCAAGAGCTACATCTCTTATATCCCAGCCTATGTGCTGGGGAAGGGACTTTTAGGATGTGTTACGCTGATGCCACCATGCCTAATGCATATTCAGTAGGGGTTTCAGCCTCTTTTCCTTATTTGTAGTTTCTCACCCTACTAATGTTGGCGTGCCCTTCCCCCATAGGTTATTAATCCTTTTACCTAAAGCTTATTAGCATATACATCAATTAGTTACCATGGCATCCTTGTGGTCAGATGTCTCTAACTAAAAATAGCCCAAGCAGTTATAAACTACCACCTCAGTGATTACCTACTAGCAGTTTAGTCATTACAGCAGTCTATCTTTTGATATCTTTTATCTAGGGTTAGCCTTGGTTAGCTACTTATGCTAAGGTTTTTTGGGGCCTTATGCCTTAGTTTGGCTAAGATATTGTCTTACAGGCCTTGAGCCTTGTAGGTTCATTGCATTATTGCCTTAATTTATACCTTACCTAGCAAATACCTATACTAGTCACTGCCCTGAACAACTTCCTCCTGGTTCCTAGTGCAACACTTGCAATAGACTATACCTCTCTCTCCATAGCTTTAGGAATTATGATATAATTTGCCAAGTATTTTTCTGATTCTCATGAGTCAGTGCAATCTGACTGCAGTTTCTTCAGATACATAGTTGCTTATGCTCACTTAGGATACTTCGAAAGGAGCTGGGAAAAATGTAAGTGATTTAACTGGGGGGGGAGGAGAGGGAGAGGAAAAGTGTTAAACATCACAAACATGTCCTTGTAGTTCAGCTTCTCAAATCAAATATTTTGCTGGCAACAAGCTTCCTAACATTCATAATAATTCTACAGAGTTTTGTTCTTACAGTTCATTGAGAAACTACTGATTCTACAAATCTATAAAACATCTGAACTAGTCATATAGTCTTAAGAATTTTGTTCTTTCCCCACGTCCAACCCACAAAAAAACCATGAAAAATAAAGTTTAACATTTTGGGTCTCTGCTTATTTAGCTCAATTTTTTGTTGTGTGTTTTTCTTAAAAACTGTGCTAAAAAAAAATTACTGCTGCTTGTAACGGTGTGTTCTACATATTAAAATACCCTCAGTGTAAATAAATTTTCCTCGATTTCTTTGAAGATGACCTGAAAACTATTTGCCCTTTTTTGGCAATACATAAAGGAGGCCTGGAATATAAATATATTTTTTAAAATTTATTTTTATTTATTTGAGAGAGTCCAATCCTCATCAATTTACATTCAGGTCTTATCTACACTGATTCCCTAGGAAGACTATAGACAATTGGAGAACTAGTACAATTATGACTGAAGCATCAAGAAAAGGAAACCCAAACAGTAGAAAGGGAATATTGGTTTGCTTGTGTTTTTGTAAACATATATTTAAAGCAAATGCTTGAAATGCAGTTAGGGAGAAAGTCTTTGCTAAAGGATCATCATCCCAATCTTTCGATTAAGAGCTTAGAAGACTCCCACTCCTGCTCTTTTGTCCTCCAAGATCTCCAGACAAGAGGATATTCCCAATATTTATAAAGGTAAAGAAACTGCAACAGTACATACATCACACAGCAGCAATGAACAAAACTCCTTTTTAATGACCAACAAAGCAGAGGGAAAGGACTGAAACTTTCCTGTTTTTAAGCCTGATGGTATAAGATCTCAAATGATTTCACAGCAGCAGCTCGTTCTCTACCTCAGATTTTATATATCTCAATCAGGTCCTATTAATCACACCTAACCTCGTTTTCTTAACCTGCCCAACACTATAAACCCATGAGAATATTTAAATTGAAGAATAGGGAGAGATGCAAAAGACTCCAATATTTCTTCTCTAATGCAACACACACAACTACGTGCTTCCCCATCAGTGTTACGAATGCAAAATCAGCCCAGATAAAAATACATACTTTATTAGTGTTCAGGGCTCTCTTTACTTCAACAAGTAAATATAAAATAGTTTTCAGTAATGCATAAATTTAGACACTTATTTAATACATTTAATTTGGACAACAGTTTGCTTCCAAAAAACAATTTACTTCGCTAATATACTGTTTGGCTTCTTAAATGCAAATTACCACCATATCAACATCTTCCCTTTGTAGCTGATAGTTGAAGGTCATATAAACATAAAAAGTTCTTATTCCCTAGGACTTCAAAACAGAATGTTTTTTCTCAAGGACAAATAATGGTACAGTACTGAACAATGAGATAAAGCGTGCTATTGTTAAACAATAGCACCACAGGTCAGTCTGACCAACTTTTGCTGAAATATAAGAACCAAGTAGGAGATGTGTTTATATCACCAGGATCCTGGTTATAATACAGAACACACTTTTTAATTTATAGCATTAGCTCTAATTAAGAATTAACAACGTACTTGTTTGAGACAAAGGCAATAAATTAAAAACTTGAAGTTATGATTCATCAACTGTCATTAAGAACCAGTCTACCCTTAAAAGGTTACATCAACATAGTTATGGTGCTCAGGGGTGTGGAAAAAGTCACACTGAGTGCCACAGTTAAGCCACCTAACCCCTGGTGTTGATGTGGGTAAATCGATGGAATAATTCTTGGGGAGGTGGATTATCTACAATCAATAGAAAAACCCTTTCCGTCGATGTAGGAAATTACTACAGCTGTGCTGCAGCTGTGCTGCTGTAGCACCTGTAGTGCACATATGGTTTGAGAAAACAAGCGCTAAAGACATTTGCTATAAAAATAGAGGACAAGAGTTTCTATGATTTTCACAGATAGTGGTGGGGAAAGAGTAAACAAGGAACAGGAGTTTAAAAACACTTCCATGAGCTGTTTACTTGCTATTGCTGCAGGAGTGCCGCCAGCTTTTTCGCCGCCCTGGGCGGCGGAAGGTCCCGCCCCCGAAATTCCGCCGATGACCGGGGCGCCAGCGCCCCCCAAATGTTAGCACCCTAGGCGACCTAGGCGGTCGCCTAATGGGTTGCACCGGCCCTGTATTGTTGTGCAGAACAAACACCTAAACCTAACATTACATAGCCCTGGCCACTGCATTCATGTACTGGGAATACTGATGTTCTATTTAAATAAACCATGTTTCATGATCTGATTAAAAGGAAAAATCTGACTGTTCCGAGCTTTCTTAAGCCTTTTCTTCACTGGAGGGGATGTGTTCTTAACTAGAGTTAAAAACCTGGCAAGCGTAAGGCAGAGTTTGTAGTTTTCATGTGAGTTAGCAGGTTGAATTAAAGACAATGGAGGACTGGAGCCTCAGCGATAAAGTTTGATAGCTATGACAAGGTCCTGTATTATCCTGGACAAACCTTACTGAATTAAGTTTAACATCATTGTATCATTTAACTTAACTGTATTAAACATGCAATTGTCTCTGTGTTATTGTGAGATTGTAGGCAACTTCTTTAGAGAGGTGGGGTATGCTAATGGAATGCCTCTGGTTATCAGCCCTTTGAATCTTCACCCTGGGGAGGGGACCCATTGTCTGGCTGGACTACCTTTCAAAGCGTCAAATCGGATTCTCTAGACTAGAGATCAACTGACAAAGGAAGGCAATTGGGATAAATAATTTGAGTTTAAACTGACTCCGGGTTTTTGTTCTGATTCAGCAAGTGCTCAGACTGGTCCCCAGATGGCCCCAATCCTTAGGGAAGGGTTGGAAGGACTTTGTCCTACCGAGGCCACATAAGACTGGATTCTTGTTCTGAGCTGAAGCTGTGATGAACCTGAAACCACAAGAAAACCCCTGGGTGGGGTTCTGAAGGACTGCTCCTGCCAGAGCCCATGCTAGAGTTAGGGTGATCACTAGTAAGCTTATTAGCATGCGTGTAGGTTCTTTTATTATTTTAAATGTTTTCTGTGTATTGCTTTTACCTTAATAAAAAAATACGCTTGCTTCGAAAGAATAGTGTGATAACTTCTAACTGTGGCAATTACACAGTTAACGGTCTCTGAAGGGACCTGCTTAGGCAGACTGTCTTTTGCGGAGAACACCACAGCAAATGCAGGGAACTGTTTATCCTGGAAATACCCCTGTCACGCAGGAGAGCAGCACTGTTCTTCACCCAAGTAAGGCAAGGGCTAGGGGTCTGGAAGCCTGAGAGTGGGTGCCCTTACTGGACCACTAGTGGGAAAACAGGTGCTGCTGCCCTGAGCTGTGACAAAGGCTACAGTGGAATGATTCCTATATAGAATTAATCTCATCTTCAAGCTATTTATGTCTTTGTCTATGATTCCCTCATCTCCCAGAGTGTGCCATAATATTGCTATAACCTGAAGAAAGTGGGCTTGCTCATCACTGCCTCCTCATGAGGATCTCATAGGAGCCAGGAGTATAGCCTAAACCAGGAGTCTCCAACGCGGTGCCCGCGGGTGCCATGGCGCCCGCCGGGGCATCTAAGTGCACCCGTGTACTGGCCGGTGGACGAGCATCCGCCGAAATGCCGCCTACAAGCAGCGTCATCCAGAGGCGTCGCCGCTGAAATGCCGGCGAATGCCGGTGACGCTTCTGGATGACGCTGCTTGTTGGCGGCATTTCGGCGGCGACGCCTATTGACGTTGCCGCTTGTTGGCGGCATTTCGGCGGATGCTCGTCTGCCGACACGGTCCTCCGTGGCTCGTCGTCTTTTGCCTGCCAGACAAAAAAGGTTGGGGACCACTGGCCTAAATAGTCTCTACAAGATCCTTTTTTACAGAGTTCAGGATGGCACTATTTACTACAATGTTCTCAGAGTATGTATTTACAACCAGTTCCAGTACCTTCATATTTGGGGCTTTCAGAAATCTCTTTCCAGGAAAACTGATTCTTCCCATCTCCAACTTTTTTTAAACTTGCTTCAAAACTGATTAAATTAGAAATTCTTGTATTACAGTATTTATATTATTTCTTGAACTATAAAATACATATGATTGTGTGTTTTGGAATTTCTTCTCTTTAGAAACCATTTTAAAAAACAGTGAAATATGGAATCTTCTAACTAGATGCTTAAAAGTCTAGCCATCACTGTGATCTGAGTGCAATCAGTGTAAGATGATTTTCTGTAGGCTTTAACCTTTGTCAGTTTAGTTGGAGAAACTCACAAACACTGCAAACCTAACTTGTTCTGATGGCAGAACTTAAATGTGAATGTTGTGACCAGGAAGAGGTAAGCCACATGTTCTGGCACTGAAAAACTTATACCTGCTGGGGAGCAAGTTAGAAAGATGACTTTGCCTATGCTTCCATATTGAAAAAGATTATATCCAACCAGGGATGGTGGAAGATTTATGCCTGCAGTCAGTTTACGCCTGCAAGAAAATAAATGGAGGGCAGCATAGAAGCATGGGGTATAAGCTCTGCCACTTCCTGTCCCTTTCCGGTGGCATTACTAACTGAAAGGCTTGTGGGAGGGGATCCTGCAAGGCCACAGAAGAGGATCTTGTTTCTGAAGTTTGCACCTTCTGTCTCTCTGACGTTCTGCCTCATTTTATGCCAGCCTTTCTGCCCCCCACGGCTCAGGTAAAAATATCACCAGTGGCCACAACAATTCCCCTCCCTTCCAAACTTATTCAGCTTTTATGCATGGTAGCACATTCTAAATCTGAGGTCACCCTAGCATTGCACAATTGGTAGAGGTATTAGTCATGGAGCTCACAAACGTTATAGGTTCTGTTATTGTCCAATATACTTTACCAGGACAAAGAAAGCACCATTGCCATAGGGTGGATGGGGGGGGGGGGGGGGGGGGAAAGGCTAGCCAAATTCTCTGCTGCTGTCAGCTCAACATGCAGAAATGTGCACATGAACAACAATCCATCATCCACCTCCCCTGTGAAGCTTCTGCTGCTAGCTTACCAACTGCACTCATTGGTAGTCTGGTCAGTCAGAGCCATAATCGGTTTTCCCAATGGATCTATCAAAAGTTATTGAATCAAAGAGGAGGGTGGATAAGAAACAATGAGAACAGTTTGGCAAATTCCACAACCATAAGCCATTTAGCACAGGGATTCTCTCTTTTTATGCTTGTACAGAATCCAGCATAATGGATTGCAACCTGAAATGGAGCCTTTGAGCGTATTTACTACTAAAAACCACCACCACCTCTCCCTGCCTCTCCCTGAGGACAACTCGATACAAATTTTGAGTTCTGAGATGACACTCCAAAAGCAGAAAGCCTCTTAAAAAAAAAAAAAAAAACCCAACCCAAAACACTTTCATGTTTCTTGTATGGCTTATCAGATGAACCTCAGGGTTTGGTCAGTGATCCAAATTGGAGGCCATTTGAGCATAAGGTTCCTGAGATATAGCTTTTCTTAAAGCTGACATGTTCTGGCAATGAATTTTTGTGCCCAGAGAGAGATCAAACCAGGCTGAGATCATCACACCAGGATCTCAGACACCTGAGAGTTACCCCAACAGGGTTCATGCTACTCACCAGCCCTTTGGGGAAAATCAGATTACAATGCTATTAGCCAAAGACTTTAACTCTTTAGTTTGGATCATCAGCCTCTGAAGTTCTTGGTGTTGCACCAAACGAATGAGCGTGTGTGGACAGAAGAGTTAACAGGATTTTTAGCCTTGGAAGTTTTAAGAGGCTTGGATGGCTTAAGATAATAACCAGTAGTCCTTTGAACTTGACCTACCCAGTCAGTATGAGCCTGAGTCCCACCTTGTGCAGAAATCTGGAAAAGGTCAGAAGACATATTGCTAAAAATCCATCTCCATCAGGGTTGTGGGGTTTTTGTTTTTTAATTTTTTGGATAACAAAGTATTTTTGTAAAAAAAATTAGACATGCACATGATTGCTGACAGGGGAAGGCCATTGTAGAGGGTGGAGGAGGAGGAGTGGGGCGAGGGGGTGGGGCCTCAGGTGAGAGGAAGGGACATTGGGAAGGGGACATGAAGGTGAGTGACAAGGGGAAGGGGGCAGGGAATAGGAGCAGGAGTGCCTGTCAGCCCTACAGTCTCCTCTTTTGTGCACACCAGGATCTGGGGACCCATGTATGGCAGTTTGATCCCCTTCTATGCCCCTCCTTATGTGAGCCAGGTTCTCGGTGGGTGTTAACTTTCTAGGGAGTCCCTCTTCCTATATCTCCATGGGATTGAGGGTCCCTGCCCCTCTGGGAGTGTTTGAACCTCAGTCCCTGCACTCTTGTGTGTGCCAGGATCCGAGGGGCCCTGCCCATCTATGGGGGTCTGACCCCCCATCATGTGAGCCAGTTTCTGTGGGGGCTTGCCTTTTTGGGAGGGGTCTGAACACCACATCCTACACCCATGTGATCTGGGGGTCTCTGTCCCCATGTGAGCCAGGATCTGGGGAAGTAATACCCTTGTGGGTGAGGAGGTGAGAACAGACTTGCTTGGAGCATGCACCAAGAACACACTGCTAACACTGGGGTGAGGAATTGAGAATGGGCATGCTTGACACATCAGAGGCTCTCCAATGGAGCAGTTCACACATCTCAGAGTGGTTATTTCAGGTTATATTCATCTCCCCAGGGGGTTCTCATTTAGCTGAGACCATCACATCAAGATGACTATTGCTGGCTCTGCCACTGGACTCTGCTGGGTGACCTTGGTCAAGTCACTTCACCTGTTTCCCATATATAAATTGGGAATAAGGAAGTAAAGTTCTTTGAGATCTACTGGTGAAAAGCACTGTATAAAAGCTATGTCTTTTGAATACTATCTAGCCAGAGTAGCATATCAACTGAATACCGACGTGAGAACTACAACTGCCTAAATGGCCACTAACGTCTATGAATATGTGGTGGTGTTTTTTTTAATGATTTTAAGAGAAAGAGAAACACCGTAGGAAGCTAAATTGCAAAAAGCTTCATTAACACACTGTTAAGGTTGCCTTTGCTGATAGTTCATGGCCTTTTAAAACGATGAGTTCATCAAAACTCAAGCTTCTGAAAACCAGGAAATACAGACTTAAAGAAAACACGCACTTAACCTTAACTATGCCCTCTCTGAGAGATGCCCCAAAATACCCATCACACACACACACAAACACACACCCTTCTTACTGTAATGGACAGCTGCTCTCTGCACCTGCCCTAAGTGCAAACACTGTGCCTACTCCCCTGACAGAATACCACACTAGTTAAATTTAACAATTTATAACCCCCTTCACACATGCACACAGGATTCCACCTAAACCTATGCTTTTCCCTACCTATCATTAAATCCACAGACTGCTCTCATATCCCATCACTACTGACAGTACCCATAGCAAGACCATCCCAGTGCCCTTCTCCTGACATAGCCTACACAATTTCCATATTGAAAATGCCAGACTGAAACCTCAAGGTACATATGCACCTCTTTCCTTTGATTACACATGTGTGGGAGGATTCAGACCCAGATCTTCTCACATCATCTCAATCACAGCTCTGTGATGCTCCTCAAACTAAACCCCAGATCTCCTCATATCACAAACACATCACTACCAACCAGCACAGCTACACCTAACATGGTGACTGCAGCTGGAACGCATGCAGATAGTTCCCAGTGGCTCTTGCCAGCTCCAGGGGGCAGAGGTAAGATTGGATGGATATTTTACCTTGTAAAATACCTCGTATTTCCTGGTTTTCAGAAGTCTGAATTTTGCTGAACTTGACATTTTTGAAGGGCACAAGCTAGCATTGGGCAACCCTAACTCTGCATAATAAAATTGTAGATCATTTAATTAAAGATATTTTGGCTATAAGCATGTATGTTAAAAGCACTAACATTACAGATGTGCCTACACATAATGAACCAGCACCAGTTTCAGTCGAAAACTGCTGTTAGAGGCAAGCTATCAGCAGTAACTTTACAGAACCTCACCCCATTCTGTTAGCACACAAAGGCAAAATCTGCAATAGCACAATTACATTTTGGCACCAGGACTATTAAGAAAAAGGATTACCAAATCCTGTACACTGCAATCTGTACTGAACATTCTAAATACTGGCATTCATTTTGTTAGTTAGCAACAAAACAATATTTTCCTAGCAGTTAACACACACGTGTGTATAGACAATAAAAATGCTGGTAAAAGCACTACTCAAGAATAGGAATGAGAAAAGAATAACCTTATTTCTAAAAATACATAGTGGACTAAAAAGGTATAAGCTCACTGCTCTTTCCACAAGACCTTGTATATTTCAATTATACAGGCCATGAGCACTAGAAATTACAAACCTGACAAAATAGATTAAGGGAATAAGGATACAAGATTTATTTTTTTAAGAGTCAAATCTGACTCTTAAGTCTGGTCGTACTGTGCATCCACAGTATAGGAAATAGATGTAAAGCTGTTTAAATCCCAGGAAATGCACTTACATCAAGGATTATGTCTTCAAGTGATACATAAGGAGAAAGAACACATGAAATTCTAACCAACAAAGATCCCATTTTCATGCTAAAGAGAAATATGGAGACTTATCTATAATTGAAATGTTTTTCATAATTTTCCCATGAAACATAAGCAAGTCTTTAAAACACTGACGAATGTGTCAATATTTAATTTTTGGTAATTAACACAGTCCACTTCCATGTATTCAGAATAGACCTTTTATAAACATAGTAAATTATTTTCTACAGTAGTGCTTGAAAAATCCACTTGTAAGTGACAAATGGAAAGTCTTCCCTGGCAATCATTGGGTCATAAATCATCAATTTCCGCAGACTTTAAGCTTTCATTATAAAAAATGGATTGTCACAGTTTCAGGGCAACTGCACCTATACTGCTCCTCCAGGTCCACTCCAGGAGCACCTAGGCAGGTCTCAGATCTCCAGCTGTCACCTGTCTCTGGGCAGGGTCCTGTGTCCTACTCCCTTCTGACAAGGGATTTTAAGGCTGCACAGCTGCCTGACATACTCCGATATCCACAGCAACCCAGCCCGCCTTAAGGCCAGCATCTAGGCTGAGCTCTCTCTCCAAGGGCTATGAAAGGTATGATTTACCAGTAATCTGAACAGCTCTTTCTAAGCAAGCACTTTTATTCTTAGGGCAAAAGCATCACAGAGAAAAAACAAACAATAAAAGGATTTTAATGCTCACTAAACACACCAGGAACCGCCCATTTTTCACTTGGGGTGTCTGATAGACCAACATACCTTCTAACTAGGGTGACCAGATATCACAATTTTATAGGGACAGTCATGATATTTGGGGCTTTTTTTATATAGGCGCCTATTACCCCCATCCTGACTTTTCATACTTTCTATCTGGTCACCTTATTTCTAACCCTTCAGCAAGGGTTGAAGTCTCACCTCTTGGGCAGAAAGTCTTGTCCAATTGTTGAATCAAAATCAAAGTGTTTGTTTAAAGTCGGCTTTTTATTTAAAAAAATAAAAAAATAAATAAATCTTGCTTTGTCTCCCAGCCTCCTGAAAACAGGTACAAACAGTCCTTCCCATGACTCCCCAGAAGGCCAAGCTTCAAAGCACCTCCCCTCCCTTAAAACACACAAATACATATCACTCACACCGATACCAAGGGCTATGAATATTCTACAGCTAATACTGTCTAGCCCATCTCAATATAATGGCTATTTCATGTTCATGCATTAAAACATAAAATACAACATGGTGCCCAAAAATACTGCATGTGGTTGCAGTATCTGTCACATTGATCTCTAATCCTTACGGTTGCAACGAGTGTATTAAGAACATTTAACAGGGTAGGACTGTATTTCTCAGTCTGCAGACTACTCTAGAACCACTGCTGCTCACAGTTTTGTCAAGCAGCAACAGATTAAAATTAACAGAAGTCTAGTCAGCTTCACTGCTGCTATTCAGAACTCTGGGGGCAACAATGAAATTGCAAAGAACCACATCAGCTTCATGCTGCTACTGCTTGGTAAGACTGTAAGCAGCAGCAGAGCGAGACACTGGAGATATTCACAGAGGAGAAGCACAAAAAACCAGCAGGCGGCAGTGAAGAGTGATAGAGCTACATAGACCTTTTTTCTCCCCTTGCTTCACCACAGCCATGAAGCTGGAGGAGGGGTACTGGAGATCTACTTCTTCTCCTCTTTACCCCTCATCCCCTACAGGCACCAGCTTACCTTCTTAACACAAGAACAAGTGGAGATTCCAATGAAGTTGAATGGCAACAAGTGTATACAACACCCCCCCCCCCAATTATCTTGTGGAATTCACTACTGCAAAAATCAGTGAAGCCAAGAGCTTAGTAGAATCTAAATCAATTTATAAATCAAAATACAAGAACATTGATAACTACATGAAATAAGAGAAGATTAAAAAGTTAAGAGATATTAACTCTGAAGCTTCTCCCAAACATCTCCTTGCCATCATTCATGCTACCCGTTATGCAGGAAGGATCTCCCTGAGCTCGTCAGCAAAGCTCCCCATTCTTTTCACATTCAAGTTCCTCCTGAAGACCCACCTGTCATGATGCCTATAAGAAACTTGTTAACCAACACTGTCATGCTCAGAGTATAACTGAGTATAAATTTTCATGTCCATTTAAAAAATACATCTATTAACATAGCAGTATTTATGGCTTCCCTCCGCACTACCTGCTGTGTCTCTTTAGGTTATAAAATCCGTGTCCAGGGGACTGCACTGCCTATATAGGGAAAAAACCAGACACTCCATGGGCACTCCTGGAACTAAACAGTAATTAATAATTATGCTTCAGGCATAAGATAGCTAGTAACTGCTTAGGCAAGAGGAAACTTTCCTTACAAGCAGATTATTCCATAATTTCCCATCAATAGGTGTTTTGGACCTTCCTCTGAAGCATCAGGTATAGTCTTTAGCCTCAGACAAGATACAGGACTAGAGGAACCACTGGGCTGATCTGGTATAGCAATTCTTATAACCCTAAGAAGATTAAGTCTAAAAAATACCAGGGCAGATGGACTGATGTAACAGATAAAAGCTTTTTGTTTGGTTTGCACTCTACTGCTGAATGTTTTGTCAGTTACATATCTGAGCAAGGAGCAAGAGTTTTCAGCTAGTAGATTTCAGCTGGCCCCAGTGAGCAAGATTAGCCAAGGTAAAAAGATCAGAGCTCATCTCCCTCCACATGCAAGTGCGCAGTGACATCTGGAAATGATCAGTGGAACTGTCTGAAGGTCTCAAGTTCTCCCCACGTCCCTCAACCTCTCTCTCACAGCAGGGACTAACCTATCAGTCCAAAAAATGATGAAGGTTTGCCGAGGCTGCGAGGGTATAACTGATAACTCATGCAGCCCAGGTAGCACCATCCAACTTCTCTCTTCTGAAGATAGCATACACTGCAGGCAGTTAGTAAATCTACCACCTCCACTTTTTGCACAGCTGTGGAGATCTGTTAGTAAGGTTTACACAATGTAGCCAAAGCAGGTTATACTGGTAAACATGCAGTTTGCTAGTATAACTGCATCTACATTAGGGGCTTTTGCTGATACATCTGAACTTGGAGATCTGCAGTTTCCACACCTGCTTCTCCTGCTTTAACTGTATCCTTTGCAATGAGATACATGGATTTCTCATTTTCTCCTCCTATATATACAGATAATCTTCCCTCTCCTGTGTACATAGAAATTACAATAGTTTACTCCTGAGGGAATTCTGCACCAAACATTAAAAATTCTGAGCACAATATTTTAAAAGTCTGCAAATGTTATTTGTCAATAAATAAATGTAGAGGCTCCAGCATGGCAATGGGGAGCACAGGCCACTGGCTACATGGAGGTGGGAGATCACCCTGCAGTCCCCTCCCAGAACACGGGCTTGGTAGTGAGGCTGCACCTGACCCTGACACACCGCAAGGGCCAGGCCTGCCTCAGAAACACCCCGAGAGGCCCTGCCCCTCCATACCAGGCACACCAGATGTGGGCAGGCAGGTTCAGCCTGGCAGGATCCAAGCGTTGAGGGGCTTGGTGTGGGATGAGAGGGTTCTGTGTGGGGCAATCTGGGTGCAGGTGGCTCAGTCGGGAGTCCGGGTGCAATCTGGATGCACAGGGTTCGTTGGGGGGTTCCGGGTGCAGGGGCAATGGGACTCTGAATGGGGGTCCAGGTGAAGGTGGTTAGGGTTCAGCAGGGTGAGTCTCGGTGGAGGGGGGAATAGGGCTCGGTGGGGAGCTCAGTGGGGGGTCAAGGTGCTGGAGGAGTGGGGCTTGGTGAGGTGGGGGTCCAGATGCACCTGGTTGGGGTCCAAACAGCTGGGGCTGGAGCTCATCACAGTAGGGGTTTGAGTGTGGGGAACTCAGCAGGGGGGTGGTCTGGGTGCAGGAGAATGGGGCTCGGCGGGGGGTGGTCTGGGTGCAGGGGGAGTGGGGCTTGGCAGGGACGGTCGGGTGCGGAGAAGGTGGGGCTCAGTGGGGTGGGGGTTTGGGTGCGGGAGGGTCCAGATGCACAGGAGTTGGGCAGACAAGGGAGCAGCTCCCCATACAGTGACCTCTCCCCCCCCCACCCCACCCCCCATGGCCGAGGAGCGATGGGGCAGGAAGCAAGGGGCGAGGGTTGTGGAGCCAGGAGAGGTTTCTGGGGCTGGGGCTGACCACTTCCCCTGCATGGAATGGCCGGGACCGGAATTCCTCACCCACCCCCAGCCCAGCCAGAACTATCAGCTGAGCTCAGTGCAGGATAGGAGCCCCAGGTGGGGCTGGGGAGGGGGCCAGGAGCCTGGGGCTCTGGGTACAGGAGAGCTCCAGGTGAGGCGGGGTGTGTGTCTGGATGCACAGGGGTTGGGCAGATGGATCTAACTGGCCCCAGTCAGGGCTTCCCCAGCCACGCAATTTACCTCTCCGCTGGCTGTTCCGGGCGCCCAAAATGACATGCCCTGCTGCTGGGGAGGGGCACACGATCACTCTTGCAGCTTCCTTTTGCTTCCCTGTCAGAAAGTCATTTCTGCAATGGAAATGAATTCTGCACGCGCGCAGTGGCACAGAATTCCCCCAGGAGTAATAGCTGCATTAACTGTAAAAGCCCTTGGGGTTTTTGTTTTTGTTTTTTAAAAACAAACTTCCCACTATTTAGTCAACCTATAATTGCTCCCCAAGTTGTTTTCTGGGCTTTGACACATTATTAAAGAGATCTTTAGCTGTCCTAGTCTCAAAGCAATCAACAAAGGGTAACCCAAATAAAAACAAAACCAAACAAAACAACAACAACAACAAAACTTCCAAGATATAATACCTTATTGAGTTTGCCAAGTGAAGATATGAGATCTGCCCATTCGCTTGAAGATTCAAAGTTCCTCAATGCTTTTTCAATCACTGAAGAATAATTTCTGTATCTGTAGTCCCTGAACAGCTCCTGCTCTTCTGGATCCATCTTAGGTCCTCATAGCAAGCCAAAACTACCTGGCAAACTAAAATGAATATACACTGTTATGAAAAATTAACCAAGAATTAAATATTGACAAAGCCTACACCTGAAAAGATTGCAAGGGTGTAGTAAGTATGCAAACATGTTTGAAAGGGAACTGTAAACAATTTATTTAATTTAAAAAACAGAGTTAAAAGTAATTTAAGGCATGACACCAATTTCCCATTGCCAGCATTTGTGGTTTTTCAGTCACAGTTTCCTATTTTTAGAAATGCTCTCTGCTATGTCTGAGTGTGTCTTTTATACAGTAACAGTAGGGGAGCGTAACTACACAGAAGAACTCATTATACACAAAGTAAATAAACTGGGGAGGAATAAGGGAGGGAGAGGAAGATATTTTTCCTACTTTTTTAGCTATAGTTATCAATGGCATTACCTGCAGCAATAGAAAGTAGAAAATCATGCTTTAATTTGAATTTTTAACTATGTGCCAATTCTCATGATTTTATTTCAGGTCTCACAATATTTCACGTTTCTCTTAAAATCCCAGCTCCTGGAGTTGTGCAAATGTGAGAATATCAGTTCACACTTTTTAAAAAAAAGTTGAGTCTTCATGGTTGTAGAACAAAGCCTTAAAACATTACCTGAGTGCATACCAAAGGCTCAAAAACCAGAAGTAAGTTGAAAGAATGTAAAAGCTATTTTTTTAGAATCTCATGATTTTTAGACCCATCTCATAGTTCTGGGACTCCTGACTCACATTTCAAAAAGCTGGGATTGGCAATACTGACAAACTCACTAAAAAATGTTCAGTGACAGGCTCCTATTTTAGTCATTAAAATAAGTCTGTATCTGAAAACAATTCTAATCAACTTATTCTTTAAAATGTTGGTAGTTAAGGGACAAGTTCTATTCTTCCCTCCATCAAAGATAAAGCCTTTCCCCTCCACCAGCGTGAAACAGTGTTTCCTGGTTTTCAGGGCTTTAAGTACAAGTGCATTCAACATTCTGGAAAGGTATATGGCACCGCCAGCCAATATTAGCTCTGCGTTAATGAAGTTTCTCGGCAGTGAATACATTAGGCCTCGTCTTCACTACAAAAAAGGTCTGTCCTTAATTGGTGATAGAGAAGAGCAGGCAATCTATAATTTTCACATGTTAGCTGGTTGAGCTTTAACCCAACCTGTTAACACATATGAAAACTACAAACTACCTGGTTTTCTCTAGGATTTTATGTTGAATTAACTAGCTTGAGTTAAGAATACACCCTTTCTTCCCCTCTCCCCCTCCAGCGAATATATGGCCTTAGAAAGTGACAAATTATGAACAAAAACACTTAAAACTATAACACGTAACTAACTTATATTTCATCTTTCAAACCCATTTTTTAATCCTCAAATAGCAATGCATGAAAACAGGAATAAAGATGTGGTTACTACCTCACTATCGGTTGAGAAATTAAAAAGCAAAATTATCTGCCATCCATCCAGGCTATATCTAGACATACACTTACTGCGCAGCAAGCTGGGATGTAAATCTACAGCACTCCAGCGTGCTGTGTACTAGCTCTCCATGTGGACCCTGCTCTTCCACCTTAAAAGTTCCTTAGTGATCTCTGACATATGCTGTTTCAAATCTATCTATTCAGGAGTGATACTTTATGACGGGATAAATTTGTGAGTGGGCTTATATGATAGGGTTGCTTGTGATAATAGCGGGGGGGGGGGGAAGAGAACGGGGATGACAAGGCTCAGCAGTCCTGAGTGTCTCTTCTGAATCAAGTCAGATGTTCCTAAAAATCTCATGCTTCAGGGCTTCAGCCAGTCACCTGCAGAGGTCAGGAAGGAATTTCCCTCTACTCCACCTCAACAAATTCTGTTTTTTGGTATCCTTCCTCCAAAGCATCAGAGATGGCCAGCTGGAGACAGGACACTGGATGCGGGAGGTTGGTACTCTGAGGAGGTACTGAGTATTCGCTCTCTCAGGTGCTTGGCTGGCTGGTTCTTGCTCACATGCTCAGAGTCCAACTGATCACCCACCATATGTGGGGGTCAGGAAGGAATTCTTCCCCAGGTCAGATTGGTAGTGCCTTAAGGGTTTTTCCACCTTCCTCTAGAGCATAAGGTGTGTGGGTTGCTTGCTAGATTCATCTGGGTATATCTCACTTAATCAAGTCCATGCCACTGCAGGGGCCATGGGCACTGGTGCAACTTGGTCCCTCCTATCCTTTGCCTATGGCACATAACAGTTTAGTCTGAGAGTTGTAATACCTTGGTCTAATTTCAGTTGCTGGGTTGTGTTTGTAGCCTGTGATATACAAGAGGTCTGACTAGATGATCTGGTAGTCCCTTCTGGCCTTTAATTCTATGACTATGACACTTGGGCCTGGTCTATACTAGAAAATTAGGTCGGCAAAACTGTTGCTCAGGAGTGTGAAAAATCCAAACCTCCGAACAGCATATTTAAGCCAATCTAAGTCCCCATGTATACAGCAGAGAGGAGGATTATCTACACTGACAGGAGAATTCCTCCCATAAGCGTAGCTAGTGTTTACACTGAAATGCTACAGTGACACAGCTGTAACATTTTAAATGTAAATAACCCCACAGATTTATAGTATGCAAGCAACTTTATTTATTATTACAGGTCTGTCTCATCTTATGCTGGGTTATGTTCCGCGGTCAGCGCGTAAAGCGAAAACCGCATATAGTCAAAATTACATTGAGTGTAATGGCGGGCGGAATCGCCGGCACTACAGAAACAGTATTTAAATTGTTATTTTTCTCTTTTTTGTTTTTTTCTTGTTTTTGCCGACCGCGTAAAGCTGAAATCGCACATGTTAAATGCGCCTAAGATGCGACAGACCTGTACTTAAAATAAAGAATGCCAAACACATTTTTTTTTAAAGAGAGTTTACGTTTTTCAGGCTCAATTCTCTCTCATTGTATTACATGCTTTATAAGTTAGAATTGTCTAGAGTGATGCTAAACATAGCAATGCCAGCTTTAACTACTAGAATCAGGGTGCTATACTGATTGTGACTCTAGTCCTGCATTCTAGTGTCACTGTCCTCTGAGGTAATATAGAAAATACAAACTACAAATAATAGCTATACCAGCAAAACACACCTAGCGTGGACACAGCTATACCAGCAGAACTGTACAATTTTCCTGGTATAAAACTGCGTCTGAGTATATTTGGATTGAAATTCATTAAGACGGACACTTTATGATCAAATTATAAACACATTTAACAGTGACTGATAAAGATGTACCTATTTCTCTCAATGGACCATTTGCCATCAATAATCCATTTTTGTACTTAAATGTTTAGTAGTAACACTCTCATCCTATATAAAGTACCTCCAAAATGCATGCCAATTTCAGAAATAATAAGGGTATTTATCTAAAGGCACAGTAATGTGTCTTGTGGAGAAAGTAAATAGGGAAATGTTATTTACTCCTCATAACACAAGAACTAGGGGTCACCAAATGAAATTAATGGGTAGCAGGTTTAAAACAAACAAAAGGAAGTATTTCTTCACACAACACACAGTCAACCTGTGGAACTCTTTGCCAGAGGATGTTGTGAAGGCCAAGACTCTTTTTTGAACCCTATTATAACTGGATAAACTCATGGAGTATAGGTCCATCAATGGCTATTAGCCAGGATGGGCAGGGATGATGTCCCTAGCCTCTGTTTGTCAGAAGCTGGGAATCAGCAACAGACGATGGATCACTTGATGATTACCTGTTCTGTTCATTCCCTCTGGGGCACCTGGCATTGGCCACTGTCGTAAGACAGGATACTGGGCTAGATGGACCTTTGGTCTGACCCAGCATAGCCGTTTTTATGTTCTTAGTCATCTAGGTATTTCTGAAGTCAATTGGAGTTGTGTAGCTAGATGTCAACAAATTTACATTCATTCAATTTTAATAACTGCAAAATAATATTTGAATGAAGGTAAGATAGAATATTTTCTTGTATAAATACAGACAGCAACAATTAAATAATTCTGTCACCGATAAAAAGTAAGGAACAAGTAATTAAATAATGCTTTTTATCTGTGACCCTGAAGCCCACATTCCATTGCTAGAAAGCTCCATTTTAATTTGTAAACTTATACATTAAAATTTATTCTATAAATCCTACTTTAAAACATTAAAGATTAATGTGACAAAGTTTAGGATTATACTTCAATCTGCAGGCACAATAGGATGTGGTGTTTATTACTATATTGACGTGCTCACTATTGGAGTAACACCTTAACTGACATTTTTTGTGCTTTTTTGTACCAGACATATCCGTCCAACTGTTTCACTATAAGACTATTATTGAACAAATATTAAACGATCCATGTTTTGGATCATTTACTACTTTCAGAATCAGCTTACCTTAGAACCCAATAAACTGGAGTAAAGGCTTTAGTTTTAGTTCCTTATGAATTCTCTATTCTTTTGCTTTAATCTCTTGCCACCTCACTGTATTGCTCTTTACTTTAATCGACTGTGTCAACACAGTAGATTACACTAAAAAAAGTTTTAAAAATCATATTATGAATGGAATTCTCTATGATTTCTTTAAATGACAAAAGCTTGCTTTTAAAACATCCCAGCACTGATGAATAGAAGTGAAATGGACCAGGCTGTTTTCATTGTTAAAAATAAGATATATTAAAAAGTACATAGACTGAATAAATTATGTAAAGTAATTTAGACATTTCCTCCCATTTTTATCTATCGCAGATGAAAGAGACAAGAAAATATGTTTGGTTTTAAAATATTACTTTTAACCTGAGGTGTACCTTTAATATTTGTGGCTGATGCCTATAGATAAAAGTTTGATTGATAAACAAGAAGGTTTTTGTCCAAACACACCACAACTTGGTTTGTTTCTCTGTTCTCTTTCCATTTCCCCTATTAATGACGACAACACAGTGTGTGTGCAAAGTTCCAACCACGCATCACTGTGCAGACTGCAGGGCAGTTTTGCTCACCAGGAGTCAGGGGCTCCATTTTCCCTGATGCCAGACTGGACACCGTGGCTTGGGCAGAAGTTCACCCAGATCCAGTGGGTACCATGGGAGGGGGAGACCTTGCAGCATCTATGCAGCAAACAGGGGCCCCACATCCCTCCCCCACAGCATCTGCCAGCCAAGCACTATGGCAAAGACCACAGCTGTTACAACAGCCTGCTGATGCTGCAGGGAGGGGAGGGTGTGAGCTGCGGCATCTCAACAGTCTGCACTTCTGCACTAGAATACGCACACACATACATACATCCTTCCTTCCTTCCAGACACAGATCCCCTGCCTCTCATACATAGGTTTACACACACAAGACTGGCCACACTGGGTCAAAGCAATGGTCCATCTAGCCCAGTATCCTGTTTTCCGACAGTGCCCAGTGCCAGGTGCTTCAGAGGGAATGAATAGAGCAGGGCAACTACTGAATGATCCAGCCCCTGTTCTGGCAGCTGGAGGCATCGGGAGACCCAGAGCATGGGGCTGCACACACACTCCTATACACAGACACCTCCCTCCCCTCACACACACACTCCTATACACAGACACCTTCCCCCCGCCCCGAGATGCCCTAGACACACACACTCCCCTGTACACACGAGACCCCTATGCGCGCGCACACACACACACCTCTCACACTCCCCCCGCCCCGCACTGGCTGGCAGGGTCGGGGGGGGGGGGGGGCCCCCCCCCCCCCCCCCGGGGGGCCCGGGCGGGGGGGGGGGGGGGGGGGGGGGGGGGGGGGAGGCGCCCCCGGGGGGGGGGGGGGGGGGGGGGGGCCGCGCTGCAGGAGCCCCGGGGACCCACCTGGCGAGGCGGCGGCTCCAGCCAGGCCCGGACGCTGCGACCGCTTCCCTGCGACGTGTCTCTGCTCGGGGCGGGGCCAGCGGGGGGGGGGGGGCAGTCCCTCAATTTCTATGGTAACCTGGGGGGGCGGGGTCNAGGGGCGGGGTCTCGCTCCTGCGCCCGGGGACCCGCCCCCTGCCCAGCCCGGGCGGCTCCGCTGCGGCCAGCTCGGGAAATACCACTCTGGACTGGGGAGGGGGGAGCCTCAGCCGCCGGAAACGAGGAAGTGCGGTCCACCTTCCCTCTCCCTCCATCCCCGCTGTCAGGGATGTGGAGCTGCCCGGATTCATCATGATTACATTGGAAAGTATACCCCCCCCCCGTAGGGCCAGGGTAAGTGGTACATTCCGGTATCCACGGCTGTGTGTCTGGCGCCACCTGCCGGCGAAGGAGGGGAAGCGCAGCGGAGCGCCCCACTACTGCCGCTGCACAAAAGCCGGGGCCGCCCCTCGGGACGCGGCTGGGGGTAGCGCCCATTCATACCGGTCCCCGCGCCGATCCCACACGCCAGCTCGCTCTGTGGTGGGTAGTGCATGTTGCGGAGCAGGTGCCAAGGCCACCTTTGCAGCGGGGCGTTGTTCCTGTAACACAAGCAACAGCAACGCCGCCTGCTGAAATGATCAGCAGTGACATAATCAGCACATTGAAACAGCGATCATTGGGGATTCAGGTTTCAGAGGGGTAGTTGTGTTAGTGTGCAAAAACAACAAGGAGTCCTTGTGGCACCTTAGAGTCTAACAAATTTATTTGGGCATAAGCTTTCGTGGGCTAAAACCCACTTCATCGGATGCATGGAGTGAAAAATACAGTAGGCAGGTATATATATTACAGCACATGAAAAGATGGGAGTTGTCTTACCGAGTGGGGGGTCAGTGCTAACAAGGCCAATTCAATCAGAGTGGATGTGGCCTATTCCCAACAGTTGACAAGAAGGGGTGAATATCAACAGAGAGATACTCACACCTTCTTGTCAACTGTTGAGAATGGGCCACATCCAAGCTGATTGAATTGGCCTCATTAGCATAGGCGCCGACTCCGTGGGTGCTCCGGGGCTGGAGCACCCAGGGGGGAAAATTGGTGGCTCTGCACCCACCGGCAGATTTGATGGCAAGAAGTAATTTTCTTCTAGGTCAGATTGACAGAGCCTTGGGGATTTTTAACCTTCCTCTGCAGCACGGGGCGTGGTTTGCCTGCTGGGATCATCTGGGCAGATCTCATCTAATCAATTTCATGCCATTCCAGGGGCCTCAGGTACTGTTGGCACCTCAGTGTCTCCTATTCTCTGCCTATGGCACACAACAGTTTAATGTAACTCAAGTAGGGGTATCTAGGTGAAATTTCATGGACTATGGTAAGCAGGAGGTCAGACTGGGTGATCTAAAAGTCCTTTCTGGCCTTAAACTGTGAAACTATTAAATCAACTTCAGTCCTCCAATAAGGAACTGGGATCTTGAATATAAGTAACAGGCAATAAGTGCACCCCCATCCGTCTGTCTGTTGTCACTTGTCTTACACTTAGATTGTAAGCTCCTTGGGACAGGAACTGTCTTTTTGTTCTGTGTTTGTGCAGCGCCTAGCACATTGGGGAGCCTGGTCCATGCATGGGGCTTCTAGGCACTAGGGCAGGGGTCGGCAACCTCTGGCACGCGGCTCACCAGGGTAAGCACCCTGGCGGGCCGGGCCAGTTTGTTTACCTGCCGCGTCGGCAGGTTCGGCCGATCGCGGCTCCCACTGGCCGCAGTTCGCCGCTCCGGGCCAACGGGAGCGACGGGAAGCCGCGGCCAGCACATCCCTTGCCCGCGCCGCTTCCCGCTGCCCCCATTGGCCTGGGACGGCGAACCGCGGCCAGTGGGAGCCGCGATCGGCCGAACCTGCCGACGCGGCAGGTAAACAAACTGGCCCGGCCCGCCAGGGTGCTTACCCTGGTGAGCCGCGTGCCAGAGGTTGCCGACCCCTGCNGAGGACATAGGGACTGCCTTTAGATTTAACCTACTTCTCCAGCATGGTACTAATTTCTTTGATCCCTTAAACTCTTCCAATACCATTTCCCTTAATGCTGATTGCAACCCTCATGCTAAGGTGTGTATATGTTACCTGCTCCAGACAAGCAGATCTGAGTCACTGCACCAATATGTTGAAGTAGCATCTGAGACTTTATCCACTCAGGAGTACGTTGGGGTGGCTTCTGAGACCTTATCCACTCCGTTCCCAAGAACTCCACTCAACTCCAAACTCGTCACTGAACTTCTGTTATTGGCATTCAATCAAACTACACTGGAGTTGATCAGGTTCAAGCTTAGAGGGTGCATACAGGGCATACTGCACAACACACAGACTATCTTTCCTTCAAATCTTTCAAGCGTGTTATGGGGTCTCAAGCTGAATTTCTCGTACATCCAAAACTCCCACCCTAGTTGGGTGTGCAGAGACTGCAAGGACGGCCCCAAGTCAGAAAAATCTCACAGCAAACATTTGACTCTACTATTTTTTTTCTCACAGGCTCCACAATGATAGGCTTCCAAAGTCTAACTTATTACAATTAATTCAACATCTGCCTACACTTTTTAGCTGGCAGAAATACATGCTCTGCCCCTTGCCATTGGTGTAACCTTTTTAACAACAGTTAGGTGGTAAGTTGGGGCTCCTATTCAGAATCAAGGCTGAAGTAACTAAAAGAAGAAAAACCACGTGGAGGTTTGTTTTACTACTGAAGCATCTTTGCATTTGGGAAACTCTTTTAAAAATTCCATTAAAAATGAATAATGCTGTCAATTTCTTCTTCCTATTGTCATGTCCTTCATGTGCCCTTCCTCTATCTCACCTAACCTTGGTGCTGTAACTGTTACTGTAAGCTACTGGAAAAATGCTGACTCATGGAATCAGGGCCGGCTCCAGGTTTTCTGCTGCCCCAAGCGGAAAAAAAAAAAAGCAGCCCTGGCAGCGCAATCGCGCCGCTCCACTCTTCGGCGGCAGTTCGGCGGCAGGTCCTTCACTCCCTCTCTTCCTCTTCAGCAGCACTTCGGCAGCAGCTCAAAGAGGAAGAGAGGGACTTAGGGACTTGCTGCCAAATTCCCGCCGAAGACCTGGACGTGCCGCCCCAATAGCAGGCAGAGTGCCGCCCCTTGGTATTGGCTGCCCCAAGCACCTGCTTCTTTAGCTGGTGCCTGGAGCCAGCCCTGCATGGAATGAGGTAATGTAAGGCTTTATCAGACCTTCTGAGGCTTATCAGAGAGACAAGGTGGGTGAGGTAATATCTTTTCTTGGACCAACTTCTATTGGTGAGAGAGACACGCTTTCAAGCTTACACAGAGCACCCGAGGAAGAGCTCTGTGTAAGCTCAGAAACTTGTTTCTCTCACCAACAGCAGTTGGTCCAAGAAAAGATATTACCTCATCCACCTTGTCTCTCTAATATCCTGGGACTGAAATGGCTACAACACTGCATATTTTCAAGGCTTACTCATTTGGGATTCATTTTAACATCTCTTCCTGTGGTGAAGAAGGACCTGCATTTTTCGACATGTCATGTTTTAAAAATCCCACTTAGGGTCAGCCTCTCCCATGTTCAGACTGTTGTACCTGGAGACACAAGCCCCTGCTTTAAGTAAAAATGGTTGATTGTACAACATTTCAAGCTTCTTCCTTTACTAATCTGTATGTCCCTTATGTTGGCCCTCAGTCCCACATTTCACTCTTTAAAAACTTATCACTTTTTAGATGTTGTTTACAAAGCTGATAATTCACAGTACACACCTGGCATATGTTTTGCTGTTGGATATAGCCCCACATTTTTGTGCTGCCATGCAAAACAAAACAGGTTTTCTCATTTTACTTTGTACTTTACAACTACTTTGCCATGGTTCCTTCTTCATCTCCTGGTAGGGTTTCTAACACTGTAATTCAAAAATATGGGAGAAACCCAGAGGTCCAGGGGCCATGTAGGCATGATGGAGGGGTGTCTGGGCCAAATTTGAGAGGCATTGTGACACTGTGCACCAGGTCAAGTTGCCAACTAATGGCACTAACCTGGTTGAAATATAGGATAAAAGGTGTCCTGTGCTGATTTAGTATGGGACAGACAATATTTTATTTAAATAAGGGACATCCCTTTTAATATGGGACTGTTGGTAACCCTACCTCTGGAGCACTTCCTCAGCCGGATCTGCTCCTGCTCTTCCAAGACAAGGAGAAAGAGCACCCAACAAAAGGGTGAAATTGGTTATTTATTAATTCTCTTATTATTTATTATTTTTATTACCCTAGTGCAGGGGTCGGCAACCTCTGGCACGCGGCTCGCCAGGGTAAGCACCCTGGCGGGCCGGGCCAGTTTGTTTACCTGCCGCGTCGGCAGGTTCGGCCGATCGCGGCTCCCACTGGCCGCAGTTCGCCGCTCCGGGCCAACGGGAGCGACGGGAAGCCGCGGCCAGCACATCCCTTGCCCGCGCCGCTTCCCGCTGCCCCCATTGGCCTGGGACGGCGAACCGCGGCCAGTGGGAGCCGCGATCGGCCGAACCTGCCGACGCGGCAGGTAAACAAACTGGCTCGGCCCGCCAGGGTGCTTACCCTGGCGAGCCGCGTGCCAGAGGTTGCCGACCCCTGCACTAGGGTAATAAAAATAATAAATAATAAGAGAATTAATAAATAACCAATTTCACCCTTTTGTTGGGTGCTCTTTCTCCTTGTCTTGGAAGAGCAGGAGCAGATCCGGCTGAGGAAGTGCTCCAGAGGTAGGGTTACCAACAGTCCCATATTAAAAGGGATGTCCCTTATTTAAATAAAATATTGTCTGTCCCATACTAAATCAGCACAGGACACCTTTTATCCTATATTTCAACCAGGTTAGTGCCATTAGTTGGCAACTTGACCTGGTGCACAGTGTCACAATGCCTCTCAAATTTGGCCCAGACACCCCTCCATCATGCCTACATGGCCCCTGGACCTCTGGGTTTCTCCCATATTTTTGAATTACAGTGTTAGAAACCCTACCAGGAGATGAAGAAGGAACCATGGCAAAGTAGTTGTAAAGTACAAAGTAAAATGAGAAAACCTGTTTTGTTTTGCATGGCAGCACAAAAATGTGGGGCTATATCCAACAGCAAAACATATGCCAGGTGTGTACTGTGAATTATCAGCTTTGTAAACAACATCTAAAAAGTGATAAGTTTTTAAAGAGTGAAATGTGGGACTGAGGGCCAACATAAGGGACATACAGATTAGTAAAGGAAGAAGCTTGAAATGTTGTACAATCAACCATTTTTACTTAAAGCAGGGGCTTGTGTCTCCAGGTACAACAGTCTGAACATGGGAGAGGCTGACCCTAAGTGGGATTTTTAAAACATGACATGTCGAAAAATGCAGGTCCTTCTTCACCACAGGAAGAGATGTTAAAATGAATCCCAAATGAGTAAGCCTTGAAAATATGCAGTGTTGTAGCCATTTCAGTCCCAGGATATTAGAGAGACAAGGTGGATGAGGTAATATCTTTTCTTGGACCAACTGCTGTTGGTGAGAGAAACAAGTTTCTGAGCTTACACAGAGCTCTTCCTCGGGTGCTCTGTGTAAGCTTGAAAGCGTGTCTCTCTCACCAATAGAAGTTGGTCCAAGAAAAGATATTACCTCACCCACCTTGTCTCTCTGATAAGCCTCAGAAGGTCTGATAAAGCCTTACATTACCTCATTCCATGCAGGGCTGGCTCCAGGCACCAGCTAAAGAAGCAGGTGCTTGGGGCAGCCAATACCAAGGGGCGGCACTCTGCCTGCTATTGGGGCGGCACGTCCAGGTCTTCGGCGGGAATTTGGCAGCAAGTCCCTAAGTCCCTCTCTTCCTCTTTGAGCTGCTGCCGAAGTGCTGCTGAAGAGGAAGAGAGGGAGTGAAGGACCTGCCGCCGAACTGCCGCCGAAGAGTGGAGCGGCGCGATTGCGCTGCCAGGGCTGCTTTTTTTTTTTTCCGCTTGGGGCAGCAGAAAACCTGGAGCCGGCCCTGATTCCATGAGTCAGCATTTTTCCAGTAGCTTACAGTAACAGTTACAGCACCAAGGTTAGGTGAGATAGAGGAAGGGCACATGAAGGACATGACAATAGGAAGAAGAAATTGACAGCATTATTCATTTTTAATGGAATTTTTAAAAGAGTTTCCCAAATGCAAAGATGCTTCAGTAGTAAAACAAACCTCCACGTGGTTTTTCTTCTTTTAGTTACTTCAGCCTTGATTCTGAATAGGAGCCCCAACTTACCACCTAACTGTTGTTAAAAAGGTTACACCAATGGCAAGGGGCAGAGCATGTATTTCTGCCAGCTAAAAAGTGTAGGCAGATGTTGAATTAATTGTAATAAGTTAGACTTTGGAAGCCTATCATTGTGGAGCCTGTGAGAAAAAAAATAGTAGAGTCAAATGTTTGCTGTGAGATTTTTCTGACTTGGGGCCGTCCTTGCAGTCTCTGCACACCCAACTAGGGTGGGAGTTTTGGATGTACGAGAAATTCAGCTTGAGACCCCATAACACGCTTGAAAGATTTGAAGGAAAGATAGTCTGTGTGTTGTGCAGTATGCCCTGTATGCACCCTCTAAGCTTGAACCTGATCAACTCCAGTGTAGTTTGATTGAATGCCAATAACAGAAGTTCAGTGACGAGTTTGGAGTTGAGTGGAGTTCTTGGGAACGGAGTGGATAAGGTCTCAGAAGCCACCCCAACGTACTCCTGAGTGGATAAAGTCTCAGATGCTACTTCAACATATTGGTGCAGTGACTCAGATCTGCTTGTCTGGAGCAGGTAACATATACACACCTTAGCATGAGGGTTGCAATCAGCATTAAGGGAAATGGTATTGGAAGAGTTTAAGGGATCAAAGAAATTAGTACCATGCTGGAGAAGTAGGTTAAATCTAAAGGCAGTCCCTATGTCCTCCCCAGAGAAGTATTAGTAGGAGACTGGGACTGGGTGAAAAAGGAACTCCAGAGTGTGGTATTAGAGATAGAGAACAAAAATGTTTGGTAGAACACAGCAAAGGTCTGGTGAATGCCACTGAAATTTTCAAAAAATAGGACCCATTGGCAGCCTACTATGGAAAAATAGTATCTTTTTTTTTTTTTTATCCTAAGGCAAAGAAAGCCCAAATCGAGGCAGTACTTTCACAAAGATTATTTCTGGTGGCTAAAACATTACAAACAAAATGTGCCACCTTGTGGGATGAATGTGAAAAGCATAAAGAGCAACAAAAGGTGTAGAGTAGGAACCAGATTAAATGGAAAAGATTCCTGAAAGATCAGGGAGGAAACAATGTCTTACCTATTTGCATACATCCAGAGTAAAAAGCAGCCGTCCTTCAAGACAGTATTTAGGGAAGGGGTGGGCAAACTTTTTGGCCCGAGGGCCATATCTGTGAATAGAAATTGTATGGTGGGCCACGAATGCTCAGAAAATTGGGGTTAGGAGGGGGTGAGGGCTCTGGTTGGGGGTGCGGGCTCCGGGGTGGGGCCAGAAATGAGGAATTCAGGGTGCAGAAGGGGGCTCCGGGCTAGGGCGGGGGAGTGGGATGGGGGGGGTGAAGGCTCCAGCTGGGGGTGCGGGGGTGGGGTGGGGCTGGGAAGTTTGGGGTGTAGGAGGGTGCTCTGGGCTGGGATCGAGGGGTTCTGAGGGCAGGAGGGGGATCAGGGCTGGAGCGGGGAGTTGGGGCGTGGGGGGCTCAGGGATGCAGGCTCCAGGCGGTGCTTGATCCCGGAAGCAGCAGCATGTCCCTTCTCGGGGTTCTATGTGGAGGCGCAGCCAGGTGGCTCTGCACGCTTCCCTATCCGCAGGCACCGCCCTGCATCTCCCATTGGAGCGCCGGAGGGGGGCCATGCCACTGTTTCCGGGAGCCGTGTGGAGCGGCCCCCGACCCTGCGCTCCAGTTGGAGTGCCAGAATAGGGCAAGCCCCAGACCCCGCTTCCCAGCGGGAGCTTGAGGGCCGGTTTAAAACGGCTGGCGGGCCGGATCCGTCCCGTGGGCTGTAGTTTGCCCACCCCTGATTTAGGGAGTACAGCTTTCCAAAGTGTACTAAATTAAGAAATAAATGCAAAAAACATAAATAAGTTTAGAGCCACCAAAATAATTCAGCTGGGACTAGGGTGACCAGACAGCAAGTGTGAAAAATCGGGACGGGGGTGGGGGGGTAATAGGAGCCTATATAAGATAAAGACCCAAAAATCGGGACTGTCCCTATAAAATTGGGGCATCTGGTCACCCTAGCTGAGACATGTGTCACTTTGGGAGATAAGTAAGTGATTTAAGGAAAAAGAGTGAGGACTTAAAAGGAGCTTTTGCACAAATTAACACTGCAGAGTTCCAAGGGAACTGAACAGTTGGGGTTGGGGAAATGTTAAAGAGTAAAAGTGTTAAAGAAAAGAGTGCTTGGTTTGAGAATGAAACCCAGTTATGGCCGTATAACATGGCGCAGTCCTGCCTGGCGAAATCTTTAGTAATCAAACAAACTATGCAAAGGGGAGGTCAGTGGTGACAACTACCATGACTATAATATGTGCTTTCCCCCCCCCGAGAAGCCTTGACAGCCCTTTTGAAGGAAATGGACCCTTCCCAATGAATGTGTCTGTAAATGAGCAATTGTGCTGGCTGCTGCAGGTACAGAGACAATCTGACTGAAATTGGCTTACTATGGACGATTGAGCTGAAATCATTAAAGGAAACAGCGATTTCTGTATGGCTTAACTGCTTCCAAATGTACTAGTAGGAATGTAACGTTGGCACAGAAAAGGGAGGTAATAAATTGTAGTGCTAAGTTAAAGGAAAAGATAAATGAAACAGCAGCTGGAATTGCCTGCCAGAAAAACAGTGATCTTACTACAGTCTCAGCTTAGATACAGAAGAAAAATAAAGGAGAGAAAACAGCAGTAAAACAAAACGTTGCTGGGATACAACAGTTATAAGAGCCCAGGCCAAAAAAGTTATCTTGCCTGTGAAGAACTTATTCAAAGTAGGGCTGTCAAACAATTAAAAAAAATAATCATAATTAATTGTGAGATTAAAAATAATAGTCCCAATTAATTGCAGTTTTAATCGTACTGTTAAACAGTAATAGAATATCAATTTAAATGTATTATAAACACTTTGGGATGTTTTTCTACATTTTCAAATATATTGATTTCAATTACAACACAGAATACAAAGTATACAGTACTCACTTTATATTATTATTTTTGATTACAAATATTTGCACTGTAAAAAAGAAAAAAGAAATAATATTTTTCAAGTCATCTCATACAAGTACTGTAGAGCAATCTCTTTATTGTGAAAGTATAACTTACAAATGTAGAATTATTTTTTTAACATAACTGAACTCAAAACAATGTAAATCTTTAGAGCCTACAAGTGGAAGCATGAAGAGGCATATGAATGTTTAGCATGTCTGGTCCATAAATACCTTGCAATGCCGGCTACAACAGTGCCATGTGAATGCCAGTTCTCATTTTCTGGTGACATTGTAAATAAGAAGCAGGCAGTATTACCTCCCATAATTGTAAAAAAAACTTGTTTGTCTTAGAGATTGATTGAACAAGAAGTAGGACCGAGTGGACTTGCATACGGTGAATTGAAAAATATTATTTATTTTATCTTTTTTACAGTGTAAATATTTGTAATCATATAAAGTGAGCACTTTGTAATTTAAATTGGTATTCTATTATTGTTTAACAGTGCGATTAAAACTGAGATTAATTATGACTTTTAAAATCTAGTTAATTTGTTTTGTGTTAATCACTTGCATTAATTGCAATTAATTGACAGCCCTGATTCAAAGCTTTATATAAATATGAACATTGCAGTTTAGAGATGTAAACTCTTGTTGCTGCCAACTCCACCTGGCAGAAGGGTTACAGAAATGTAAGCAACTTAAATGTGTCATAACATGCACTTTACAAAAGGAAAACTTCAGGACTATAAAGCCATTTTAGAAAAGAAGGAAGTTCAAAGGGTCAGCTGGCAAGGCTAAACCCAGCAAGTTTAAAAAATTTATTTGGTCTCTCATAATAAACATACATAAATACAACATAGCAAGGGACGTCAGAATTTAAGAAAACATCTATTTAAAAAGAAAATGTAAAATGTACATGTAAACGGAATTGTTTTTTAAAAGATTCCACTAAAAATCCACCTGAATCTTTCATTCAAGGTGTGCAAAGCTGACACAGACACTCTTTGGGCGGCAGCCAATGTTTCCTGGCAGCCTTAACTTTGTTAGTTAACACTTGAGGTGTCTTAATACTTTTACAAAGTTTAACATTTTTTAAATTAAGTTATAAATGTTAAATACAAATTAGTAAATAAAACTAGGGACTTAAAGGGCAGCCAAACCCAGGATTATGGGGAAGAGACCCTGTATCCTTTTTCAGTAATAAAGGAACAGCTAAAAGAGCTGCAGAAGAAAAGTAATTATTAAGAATAGTAATAATATATACGTATAATATATAATTACATTGATATGCCTAATATGTTATAGCAAGTAAAAAGTAGAGGTTAAATTATGAAAGGAATGTACATTTCTATTACACGTGCAATTTACACAGTAAAAGGGGTAAAAGACATGGTACTTAATTAAAATCCAATAAGGGCTCCAAAGAGGAGCCACAATAGGTTGTATTTTGTTTTTCAGGTGGCTGTGTGCCACAAAAGCAGAAACCAACCCAGCACCCAGGAAAACCAGTAAATGTAAGAAGGAGTGAAACCCAACCACCAAAATCCTATTTGAAAGTGCCACTCAAATTCTGTTTTAACAGATTATTAATTATGGATGACGGAGCTACTTTGAATGGTGCAGTGGCCATTCAACAACATTACAAAACCTCTAACCATTGAAATCCTATCCAAAGTTCTGTTTAACTGTGGTGTAACATAAATTTTACTAAGGGAATAAACACAAAAACTGTATGGTGTTTTGTAAAAATAAAAAATCCTAGACTGGAAATAGGTCCAAGTGGTTTAGGAAATATTGTACAAAAACGTTCAGTTTATTAATGTCAGTGTTATTAAATTTTACCAATCTACAGTTACCTAAAGGACTGTGCCCACTAAAATTTGGTGGAATATGGTTTAGAACTGTTGAAAAAACTTTCTGGACAATAAGGTATAATTTGAAATGTGTAAAACTGCCAAGGTGGGGATGGGGCAACTGCACTGAAAAAAATTAATAGGACTGGCCTGGGAACTGGACTGTTTGAAATTGGTATGTTAGTCAGAAACCAAGCTGACAGATATGCTGTGGGAACATGACCAAGCATTTCAGCAGAAGATAGCAACTAAAGTACTGCATCCCCTGAATAAGCAAAATTAAGGACTCATTAATGAAACTTTGTTGACTGTATACAATACGTTGTAATTACTTTTTAAAAAGTCTGGTAGTAAGTCTATGTGTTTTCATAATAATATCATGGGTAGTATGTGGGGGTTACATGCAGGGCCAGATTTCAAATTAGGCACAGTAGGCATGTGCCTAGGGGTGCTGGTGTTCTAGGGGCGCCTAAAAGTTAAAAAGTTAGTAGTGTAGAACCTCAGAGTTACGGTAACTCTGGAACGTTCCATAACTCTGAAGAAGAGGTTACGGACTTCAGCGACATGGAGGGTTGGGGGAGTCAGGGCAGGGGGAGAGGGGAGAGAGTCGGGGCTTCTGACTCTCGGGGCACCGGGCTTCTGCCCTGTGGGAGCACTGGGGCTCAGCGCTTTAGACCTGGGGGGAGTGCTGGGGTCGGGGCTTCAGCCCTGCAGCCCCAATCCCGGCTTCAGCTCCCCAGGGGGCACCGGGGCTTGGGGCTCCCCATGGCTCCGCTCCCAGTTTCAGTGGGGCGGGGAGCATGCCGAGGCTCAGGGCTTTAGCTACGGGGGGAGCGCTGGGGCTGAAACCGGTGCTCCCCTTGTAGCTAAAGCCCCGAGCCCTGGCGCCCCACGTAGGGTTAAAATGGGGAGCAGAGCCACGGGACTGAAACCCCGAGCCCCAGTGCTCCCCCCAGTCTAAAGTGCTTAGCCCTGGTACTACTGAGGGTCAGAAGCCTGGAACCCTAACCCCTCCCCCCCGCAGCTGCAGCCCCAACTCGCTGCGGCTGAAGCCCTGAGCCTTGGGACTACTGCCTTGAGGCAGTACCGTATTTGCTTTTTTTTTTTTGGTCTGAGCTGCTGCCATAACTCCGTAACTCTGGTGTTTGTAACTTTGAGGTTCTACTGTATTTAAATTATCATTTATATTTCTTTTCCTTTAATTTTTTACGGAAAGCACAAATGTCAGCTGTAGGCAGGGGGTGCGCTGAAGATGCTGTGCCTAGGGGCGCATAAGGTGTAAATCTGGCTCTAGTTACATACTATACAACGTAAAAGCAGCCTTAAGTGATAGGGAGCAAGAAAACTTATCCTCTTATCACCACAGAAAAGTTAAAAATTGGATACAAGAGAGGTGACACCCATTGGTGCAGTATAAGAAAATTAACAAGGGTCCAATACAATGAAGTTAAATGTGAGACCACTGCAACCCAAACGGTGTGGAAGAAATTTGTTTTCCCTCCCCAAATATTGTTGCAAGATGGTGCAAGGTCTTGTACTGCTGTTTGCATCTGGCAGACACTTATATGTGCAGGCTTAATGTCTTACAGATAGAGGTACTGGCATGTAGGTTCACTTTGGGGAAACAAATTGCACAATACGGTTGAGATGCTGGAAAGTTGGTAAAGTAAAAACTGATAACAAGTATTGCATGGTGGCTGAAAAGGACCACTTCTGGTATGGACCTAGGAAATGTTATTTTAATTGGCCTATGTGTTGTTTTACACCTAAATTTCCTGTGGTGATAAATGGGGGGGGGGGGGGGGGAACTATTTTGTACCAGTTTTTTTACAATTCAATTAAAAAAAAAAGAAGCAAAGTTAAAATTGCAGAAGGCTGCTTTACAGGCATAGCAATCTTACAATGTGGGATTACATCCTGGTGGACTATACCATAGGTCGGGGTAGGCAACCTGCGGCACGCAAGCTGATTTTCAGTGGCACTCACACTGCCTGGTCCTGGCCACCGGTCCAGGGGGCTCTGCATTTTAATTTAATTTTAAATGAAGCTTCTTAAACATTTAAAAAACCTTATTTACTTTACATACAACAATAGTTTAGTTATATATTATAGACTTATAGAAAGAGACCTTCTAAAAAGGTTAAAATGTATTACTGGCATGCGAAACCTTAAATTAGAGTGAATGAATGAAGACTCGGCACACCAGTTCTGAAAGGTTGCTGACCCCTGCCATAGGTTGTGATCTTACACCCCCTCGTTCATACTTTGAGCCTAGTATTTATGGCGATTCAAATAATTACAACTATTGGGAATGTGTTGCAAGGTAATAAACTTAGGAAGAAGGCGCAGAAAGATGATGCAAATGAAATGAATAATTATGGAGAAAAGAAAAGAAATAAAAAGAAGAAAAGCAATGGAATATAAGATGGCTTGACATACGTAATTGAATATAGGGGAAGCCTCATTATTTGGAAGACAGGATTAGGGAGGTAACTGGATCAGCAGGCTGAAAATGAAATGTTTGTGCTAAAATAAGCAAATGGATCAGTAAGCTAAAAGACAGAATGTCTGAGCTCGCTAATATAAGTGGGGGAACACCCAGGGAACCATTTACTAAGAACAAGATACCAATGGACAAGAGAAATTGGGAGTGTAAAGATGAGGCAAAAAGTAAAGTAAAGTCAAACATGGATAGCGTGTGGACAGAGCATGCTGTACAGAGATTGGTTCCTCCAAAGTAACCAAGCCAATCCCACATGTGATGCAATGTATAGTGAATGTAATGTGAAGTGTAAAGCTACATTAAGGAAGGAGGTTTGGATGTGTGGTATCCCTTGTACCCACTCCCATTCTTCATCCTGATCTACTCAAGTATAGTTTGATTGTGTGCCAGTAAAGAAACCTCAGTAATGAATTTGGAGTAGAGCGGAGTTCTTGGGAACCAAGTTGATGAGGTCTCAGAAACCACCCCAACATACCCCTGAGTGGATAAGGTCTCAGAGGCTACCCCAACAATGTAAAGCCAGACTTGTGGTCTTTCACTGTGCTGGAGCAGTGTCCGCATGGGACACTATTGTGCAGCAACCTGGTGCACTGTAGATTCACATCCTGGCTTGCTGCAACTTGCTGTGTAGACAGGCCGTTATTAGTTTTACAATCGGTGTAGCTGGTCTGAGCAGGCCCTTGTGTTCAGGTTACATTTTCCTTCGTGACTATTTTTATTATTAAAATAGGTTATTGATTTCTGTGGGTGTAAATCAACAACTGACAGCTTGTATGCAAACAGCATTCTGGACTCTGACCAGTGCAGATAAGTATTGCAGCTACACAGCCTAAACATCAAGTACACACGGTATATGGCAGTTCATAGTATCCTGACAATATTTTCCATTTATGTTTATGGGCCTGTAGTCAGAATAACATGAAATTGTTACTGACTGTCTAGAATTGTGTTCTCACATTTTTGGTGCCTGGGTGAAACAGAAAGTGGCTATAATATGCAGAAATGTAGTAAAGCTGCAATAATAGGTGGCTTCACTTCCACTATTTCATTTGGGAGTGTGCTTGTTTATGCTCAGATCACAAGCATTGGACAAGGCCAGATGAGTGGTATTTCTGTGTTGTGGAGTATGCCTGGGAGGCAGTTTGAATAAGTTTTTCATTTGGTATTATTATTAAATTATATTTAATACAGCAGTGATACTCAGATCTCAGTGGTTCAGGAGCCAAATTAGCAATCAACATTACCAAGAAGAGCCACAGTAGTATGAATGACAGTAAAATATTTAGTTTTATATATTTGGAATATTCTCACAGCAAATAAGTTAATAACTTAGTGCAAGTTGATAACTTAATTGGTTGTTAACATAGTAAAAGCCTCCTAATGGGCTCATAATTAAATCACACTGTGTTTTAATATCGTGTGCTGCAAAGAGCCGCAGGAGACACATTAAAGAGCCACTTGCGGCTCGTGAGCCTCAGTCAAAGTGTCACTGTGTTAGGCATAAATGTAAGGCCCCATTGTACAAATGCATAGTAAGAGACAGTCCCTGTCCTAATGAAGTTACAATCTAAAATAATCCTGATAAATCAGGTTTACCTGCTATCCTTACAACTCAATCTGTGCATAGAAGCCCGGGGATGAATGTTTGGGAGAAAGAATTATAAAAATACTTAAAAAAAAAAAAAAAAAAAAAAAAAAAGTTCTCACGGCTTCTCTTGGGTGTATTGGTCAGGGCATTCAACATAGAGCTGCAATAAATTAAAATTATTTGTTTACATGGCACTTATCAAGCAGTTGAACTGTTCATGTTTTGTAGTATTAGAGTGAGGTGAAAATCAGCAATAAATGTTATCCTATTTTTTTTTTGTTACCATAGGAACTAGGCTAATTTATTCTGAAGCTGTGGACAAAAGGCTATGACTACCTGAATTTATTAATTCACTGTGGGCATGAGAATAACACAAAATGTGAATTAATTTACAATGGGCTAAAAATTACTCTCAGGATGAATCTGACTATAGATCTAAATATCTCCAAGCCTTTACTTTGAATTATCAAACTACTCTTTAGCTTCAGAAGACAGTGTCCCAGCTGGATTCTACTCTCATTGAAGTCAATGGGATTTTGCCGCTGACTTCAGTGGGCGCAGAATGAGGCCCTACATACTGAAGAGTTTGAAGAAGCATTCAACTAAACAGCATATGCCGTCTCTTGGGGACTTCTGGGCTGAGAATATAATGGTTTGCAGGAATGGTTTCGCATTAATCTATGCCAAGTCATCCATCTTTGCCATCTCACTTAAAATGGAATGACTTTCTATTCCAAACGGATATGGTTACTTTTAAGATCAAATAGTTAGACATCATAATCTCACCAGGAACACTATGTGAAATCACTAAAAAGAACACACCTCTTCCCCTCCCCCCACCCCACTAAAGAGAATATAAATTTCAACAAATGCATTTTAGTTTATTAAACTACACTTTTTATTTCAACACTTTTCATACTTTTAAAAACTAAATTAAGGCACAGTTTAATTAATGCACTATTCCAAACTGCAATTATTTTGCAATAACAGAAACCTTATGTGTATTCTATAAAGCCTAATAAGATACTAGAAATGGCAAAGACATTTACAGATGCTTAATTATTGGTACCAACAATAAATCAGTAATATCTAAGATTGTTTCTGGACTGCCTTTCACATATACAAATAAAGCATTGTCAAGGCAAGTTTACCACTTTTGCACTTTCTTTTCACTAACGAACTGCCCATGAGGCCCATCAGCATCAGGGGCTAAAAGGGCTAAATAAACTGGAGTCTCGGCTCCCTCATCTGGACTTTTAGTGGCATTGGGACCTGCCATGTCGGTTCTCACCCATCCAGGGCAACAGGCATTTAGAAGAATTCGATCAGCTTTCCTTTCCTCGGCCAACATCCGGGCCTGGATTCTGGACAAGACCGTGACTCCAATTTTGGACACACCGTAAGCAGTATTTGGCCAGCCCTCCTTCTCGTGCACTCCGTTCTTGGTATCCTCCACAAACTTTGTCATGAGTTTCACTAGCTCCTCCTCCGTGATTGTGTCACTACGAAACTTCTGCTGCAGATCCTGGCTACATCTTGCCAGAGCTGATACACTTACCATGCTAGATACATTCACTACTCTGCCTATTAAAAGAAAATTATAAATAAATATATACAATAAACAGGCCCATACACAATATTAGGTCTTGATCCTGAAAAGTGCTCCTTGAAGGTCTATGTATGGTGATTGCTTTTCAGAACAACAGTTTAAAAACCAAACCAAAAGACACTGTTGGATGTAATAGAATTGTTAGCAAATATTTGACATGTCCCACCGCTACAATTTTAAATAGGGATATTTCTGAATAAACAAACAAATCCTGATCCTGCAAACACTCACTGCCAAACACCGTGCTTCCATGAATAATCCCATTAAAAAAAAACCAACAACAAAAATGGGCCTATGTACAAGAGTAAACCCTCCCCTCAGCAGTGTTTGCAAAATTGGGGCATGGGACTTTTGATAGGAACTTTGTTCTCCCTTCTACTTTAAATTGGTATGAATGAAGAGGTCTCTCAAAATTCCTACGGAAAGAGTCCTACCTACAGGTTAGGAGGGCTTTGAATGCAACAGAAGCAATATGGTTCCACTGCACTGGGGGGAGGCAGGCAGGCTGTGTGGAGCCCATGAAGGGGATCTGCAAGCCAAACACACAACAGAGTGCAATGTGTGTCCCAGCATCGGGGTGGGGGAAAAGGGAAAACGACGACTGATTCTGCAACTGCACGTCTCGGTCAGCCAATCCTCCCATATATTGAATGCGTGTAGGATTCCTTCCTTCTGTAGGGTTCCTCAGGGACAGAGTCATTATCTGGGATGTGTGCTGAAAAGAGGAGTTGTCTCTTAAAAACCCAAATACACCCTCCAGAAATAAAAACTTTATCTAAATAAGTACAGATATCCTTTCAAGATCATTTATCTTTATAGTATGGGAATGTTTGTTGGTTTTGAACAAAGCCATGGAACTTTTTCTACTGGTTTTTGGTGTTGTATAAACAAGTTTTTACAAAACCTAGATTTTGGGGAAAGGTTGACCTATGTCCCTTTCAAACATCTCCACCTGTGACGTCACAGGGTTCTAAGACATTCCCAGAGGTTCAGCTGGGAAAACAGAACTGCTGCGCGCACAGTGAAGCACAGATCATCTGTATGTTGATAATAAAACTGTGTTATATTTGTGAGTTTAGTTTGTCTCGTCCTGGCCTCTCCCATTCTGTTTACCATTATTATGTGGACCTACACAACTCGTTCATCCTGTAGCATTTATCGCCACTTGGGATGATTTTCACTACCTTTCAAAATAATATGGTATTTTTAATGGCATACCCGATGCTGGCAAATGTGTCAGCTCCCAAAACAAGGACTGCAGTGTACATAGAGTGAAACTTCTCTGCAGGGAGACAGCAACACGACTAGGGAGCTAGGTTTCTTCAGTGACTGTGGGTGCAAGCCTGTACAGCACACTGGACTCAGCCTCAGTGCTCCATTTCTGTGAGCAAGCAGGACATTGAAATATCCCCATTTCCTCCTGTCTGAAGCAAGGTCAGATGAGGCAATTGACAATCCTTCATTTCTGCATAATGGCACAGATAAGCACTTCCGGAATAAACCATTAGTAAAGAAAGGGATTGGAATAGAAGCAACTTTAGATTAAAAAGCAGAGACATTCTGTGTGTCAAGACATGCATGCAAGCTATTCTTGTCTTCTTACCTTTGATGCAGCAGAAATGCACTGGTACTCCTGTGGGCAGCGAATTCCTAACAGAGGGTAGGGTTTGCCCCCTTGTGAGAAGCAAGAGTTATTCTTAATGATACTTTGGTATTTGTTAGGTTATACTTACCATGAGGCTTTATGAGGGGTAGCAACTCCGTGCAGACGTCCCTTGTTGCAAAAAAGTTTGTCCTCATTGTAACCTCTGCTTGAATAGCAAATGGAGTGGTATCAGCAACTATCCATAGGGAGAAGAAAAATATATAACATTGGAGTTATGCTCACAGGTTAATGGGAAAATACAGGTCTCTGAAAACTAGAGTTAATCCTAATTCCTTCTACAGTAGTCATTTCTGTATAAATTAGGAAGCAGATGTTTAACAGAGAAAGTGCAGAAAAGTAACAGGTACACAGTGCTGCAAAGATTAAAATTTTAAAATGCAAAGGCGCAAATATGCAATATTAGATTAGTGGAAGATTGAGAAGATTTTCACCTGCTAAGAACTCTTAGTTTAGGGTTCTGTGCTCCCCCCACAAGAGCTGATGACACAACTGATGCCTCAAAACAGGGCAGGGAGCTGCATTCTTTATACAGATTTAGAGCTCAATCATGCGTATTAGGCAATGGCTGGGTTGTTGCTGCTGGTGGTGTCGAGTTTCAGCATGCGTTTGTGAGCCAGGACAATGAGTGCTGCACAGAGATAGGATTCCCATGCAGGCAACATCAAGCTTTTGAAGAACTGCAGCAAATGGGGGCAACTAAGCCTGTTTCTTTGTGGCAGGGAAGGAAGAAACAGGGAGCACTGTCATTCTGTAGTAGGTACTCAGATTTAAAAATTTTATTAAGATGATGTTAAAAAAAAAAGTGAACGGTACAGAGTTTAAGCATAGAAGTTTCCGGTTATCAGGGAATAACGTACAGATTATCGAGGGTGCAAAGTTTGGTTTAAGATCGGGTGGCATGAGGAATACATAATCTGCAATATACCCGATTGGGGGTAAAAGGTCGATGGGTCAAAGTACAGACATTGAGATATGAGGGTATGAAGTTCATAAAGTGGCTATGTGCGGGTGTGGAGTATAACGAGTGGATATTATGATGAGGATGGAGTGACCCTCATTTGGTGAGATTTAATGTTCAGGGAGTTTATGGTTCTAGTTCATATGATCCAACGGAGAAAGTCTCTTGGTCCCTTTCTCGTAGTCGAAGAACGATGTCACTCTGGATCACGCCTCCTGGTACTGTCGGTGGCCGGTGATGTGCTCAATGTAGATGTCCCTGGACCATCGGATGGTGTCTGAGACCATGAGGCGCCGCATGAGCCGTGCATAGCGTCGACCGATCCCACAGGTCCGCAGCACACGCTTGTTGCAGGGGTCCCAGGCGCCTAGGGCTCTGACGATCAGGGCGTCCATCTGCACCTCATAGCCCTTCGCTCTCAGGGTGTCAGCCAGGGGGGCGTACTTTTCAAGCTTACGAGCTCGGGCTTCGCGAAATGCCAGGGTCCTGTTCTCAAAGGAGACCGTGACGTCGACAAGGATGATCTTTTTCTGGGCCTCGTCAGTGACGACGACATCAGGTCGTAGCTGGCTGTCGGTACCGAGGATGGCGCAGTTCACGGAGATCTCCCCCAGGTGTGGTGTGATGGTTTTCACCAGGCGGTTCTGCATGGCATTGTGGCGCAGCTGCCAGGCTCTGGAGTGGGGTTTGCAGCTGCACAGGACGTGGGGCAGGGTCTCGTTGGAGTAGCCGCACTTCCTGCAACGCTTGTCTCGGTTCCCGTGGCGGACGGCTCCGTTGAGCGGGACGCAGTTGAGCTGGGCACGGTGGACGAACCGCCAGTCGGTGAAACGGGTGAAGCCGCCCCCGGCAAGGAAGTGGTTGCTGGCGTCCCACTTGCTGGTCAACTCAAAGGCGTTACCCTGATCCGGTTTACGCTTCAGGGTTTCCACGTACAGCGAGTGGATGGCAGTAGTGTAAATAGATACCAATTGTTGTAGTCCCCTTGCTAGATACAACATACCTGCAGGCAACTCTAAGGAGTAGCTGTAGCTGAACACCTATTGCTTAAACTAGTGGAGATATTCCTTAAAGGCGTTGCTAATAACCACCTTACCTGTTCTCTTGAGCAATGTGCCAGGACACCACTATTTACAGAATACTGACTAGTATATTAACACTGAGACATGAGGCCCGATGTCAATGATTTCAATGGTTTCAGCATCAAACAGGGGTAAAGCAGTGATGAGTCAAGATAATAGCTCCCAAATAAGAAATGTAAGCTGTAACTAGGACATAAGAGTTTTTGTTCTTTATCAACATTTACTACATTTTAAAATCTCTTTTTAAGCAGGTTTTCTCAGAGCTCAGGGCAGATGGCTGCGGTTTGTGAGTTGTCGCAAAAAAATATGCATCATCCACCCTGTGTGACAAATAACCTTTGCTAGAATCCCCCAGCACTATTAAAAGAGTTCTGTGCACAGTCATTACATGGCAAGCACTTCCCACTATGCATACACCTTACAAAGAGAAGTTTCTGTTGAGATAGTGATTTATGCATGAATACGTTCAACAACAGATCAGTTTAATGCCAAATCCAGTATTTGAAGGGCATCGTCATTCAGGTCACAGGGGAATTATTTAAAATGGTACAAGAAGCAATCAGAGTAACAAGATTAAATTAAGGAAAGGACAATTTAGGCTAAACATCAAGAGAAGCCTCCTGACAAATAGAGTCCTATAATATTTTCTAAGTCTCCCAAAGTAAGTAGAGGAAACTACGTTGGCAGGAATAGCTTCTAAGTAGTCTGTTTATTTATACAGTGCTCATCACCATGGTAAATAGCTCCCTAAAGGTGTGTTCCCTGCAGAGTTAAATTGAGTTATCTACACTCCCTTGCCTCTCATGCCTACATAGAAGGAGAGCAGCCACTCTGCAAAGCAACCCTTGAGCTGCACAGAGTGACTGGCTTTTAGTAACAGAGTAGCAGCCTCCCCACTGCATTACTTCAGCAGCACTTGATCATGCTCCCAGATGGGCCAGCTAGCTCAAGTTTAAAGCACCACTTCTCTTGAGCTAGAGATGTGTGTGTGTGGACAGGAGTTGGGTTATATAGTTTGAGTTATATCTTGAGCTAACACAGCAGTGAAGACAAGATAAAAAATGAGATCTGACAAAGCACCAGAAAAATGTCAGGTAGGGAACAGCTCTCTGCTGGCACAGGGATGAGCTAGGTATCATCATACTTGGTTGCCTCTCTAGCTAGCATGATTCTTGTAAAAGCAGACACCACCTACTCATCATTCTTCACTTAATTTACAGCTCACAAAGCCTTGCCAATGAGCCAGCATTGTACCTTTGAAAGCAATCCCTGCATTGTTAACCAGTATATTCAGCCCTCCGTATTTCTCCTTCAGGAAGTCCCGCAGAGTCCGGATACTCTGCAGATCCTCGATGTCCAGCTGGTGGAAAAGTGGGTTCAGTCCCTCCTCATGCAGCTTTGTCACCGCAGCCTGACCCCGTCCTGGGTCCCTGGCCGTCAGGTACACATCCCCAGTGAACTGCTTACACAGAGCCTGCACAATAGCAAATCCAATCCCTTTGTTGCCCCCGGTCACCAGAGCTACTGGGGTGCTGGACATCCTCCTGGGCTAGTGGATGGCAAAATAAGTTCACTGCAACAAGCAAAAGAATATAGGTGTATATATTTGGTTATTGTGACTATGCACACCTACCCGCTCGCTCTCTATGCAATTTCCTGCAAATGTACATTTCTCTCCTGTTGCCAAACCAAGAAATAATTGGGCAAAATGAGGTTGGTCTCCAGTTTTTCAACGAAGAATCGGCACTTATCCTGTAGCTTGCTTCTTCAAAGTGCTTTGCAAATGAATGCGAGCCAAAGAAAAGAGCGGTCTAGGGCAATCAGGGACAGGGCTGGCCTCGGGGGTGAGCTACCCTGCAATCGCCTAGGGGGCGCTGTGTGGCAGTGCAGAGGTGTGCACTGCCAGTGTAGAGTCAGAAGCTGCTCCCAGCTGGCAGGGGAGTGCTCTGTGGGGGGCACCCAGATTTCTCCCAGTCACTGCTTCCTCCCGCCAGAGGAACGTGGTGGGTAAGTGATGCACAGATACTGCTCCCTCCCCCCCCCCCCCCACACGTTCCTTCGTGCCCCCCTAGGAGGCTGTGGGGAGCGGGGAGGAGGGGAAGTGAGGAGCAACACCAAGCGCTCCATGTATCCAGGTCACTTTCCCCGCATTGGCTACTGCTCTCCTGTCCTTCCCTTACGCAGCCCAGGGGGGGAAAGTGCACAGAGCCCTGACGTCACTCCTCGCCCCCCGCCCCCTCCCAGCCCTTAGGGGGGTGCGGAGGAGCAGCATCGGAGGGGGGAGAGCGAGCAGCAATGCCAGCTGCTCCCTGCATCCAGGTCATTTCCCAATGTGGGCAGAGGAGCGGGGTGCACGGGTTAGGAACAAAGAGGGTGCAGCGCAGGGGTCAGGGGTGCAGGAGGGGGGAATGAGGCAGGGATTAGGGGCAACAGGGGGTGGGGAGCCCACAAGGGCCATAGGGGGCACCATGCCCATGTGGACCGGGGCACCAAAACACAAGTTCACCCAGGGCACCATTTTCCCTAAGGCCGGCCCTGCACAAGAAATGAGGTCTGATCTCCGTAACAAGCAGAGGCAGGCTGCAAGGAACGCTTTATGCAAGCTAGGGGGGGGGGGTTCGCTGGGGAAGGGGGTGCTAGGGTGAAGAAAGCAACTTGCAAACTCACCTCTGGCAACACGTAGCTCAGCCTCTTTAGCTGCTTCAGGCTCCTACGCTAAGATCCAATGGCGTTTATGCCTCAGCCCAGACAGGTTGATCCGAGAGGGCGGGGAGCTCTCCCCACAGATACAGACGCGTCTCTCGCCTGATAAGAGAACAGCGAGAGGAGAGAGAGAGCTGGAGGCGGAGCTCTATGTGTGTTTGCTGCCTGCCTGCGGCTCCGAGCTGGGGGTGGGACTGGGGGAGAGGAGGCAGGAAACACGTGGGTGCGCTGCAGCTGTGTCCCTGCAGGATGAGCGCAAGCAGTCTGGCCGCTGGGGCCTGGCTTGGGTGTAAGTGAGGTTTTTGCTTTACCATGTGCTATCTGTGCGAGATCTGGAGCTGTAAGCGAAAGGCCGTATTTTAAATGGGATTATTTACAGGCATTAGCGGGTAGGGTTTTTTTAAAAGCTCTTTTTCTGATGGCAACTCAGGAAAGAACCAGAAAATGTAGCCGGGGTACTCCAGACAGCGATCGGAGCTGTGAACACAGTGGGTTTGTTATAGCTGTCTCCCGTGGTGGTAGAGACTTTTGTTATGTATTTAATCTCTTGCGCAGGGCTCTGAAAATCCAAGGAGCTAGAAGTAATATTGTTACTCAATTCGGTATGCAGTTGATAATGCAACCGGTGCTGCTATTAGAGATTAGAGAGACATTTGTTAAGAAAAGGCCTGATGCCGGAACTGGAGGGGGGAAAACACACACACACACACGCAGGCTTTCTCGTTTACAGCTGTAGACCTGTGGAAGAAGTGATTCATGTGTGTTAGAATCGTCATCCTCTCCCCTAAAAAGATATGCTGCTTTTATTGGGAAATTCACCCACACCTGTACACGCACATTCAAAAATGTGCCCTGGAAACGGGTGCTGGAACTCGGGGTGCTGGGGGTGCAGGAACACCCTCTGGCTTGACGTGGTTTGCATCATATACAGGGTTTACAGTTTTGTTCAATGGCTTTCAGCACCCCTACTGGACAAATTGTTCCAACACCAATGTCAGGAAATAGAAGTTACTATGTCATAGTGTGTGTGGTGGTGGTCCTGCACTCAGCAATGGTATATTGTGCTTACTTGATAGTTTTCACTGTCAGTCAATTTGTAGAGCACTAATTTTATCTTCTCATTTTGTTCTGGTGTCTTCTTTTTGAAGTATGGCTTGCCCCCATTAATTCCTATAAAAAACTTTTCTTTCACTTATAGTTAAGCTATGGTTCGGTTCAGTTCAGTTAATGACAGTATTGTCATGTGTCATTGTCCACATTGCAGTAACAACCAAATGCTAACCTGTAAGATGTGCTTACAAGTAATTTAGTCAAATATATCAAAGGAATATGTGTAACTTGACTACTTGAAATTTATAACTGTGTAGGTATATTATGAAATATTTTATATATTGTAGGGCAGAGTTACGGTTGTTATTGGAATAACATGTTTTATTTTTCCATGCCAGTATTGTCATTCATTGAATAAATTAACTGCAAAGGTAATGGAATATTTATGTAAATTGTGTGTTATGTTCATACTTTTAAATGCAGTGGTTGTGTAGCTGTGTCAGTCCCTGGATACTAAAGAGACAACGTGGGTGAGGTCATATTTTGTTATTGAACCATCTTCTGTTGTAGCTTGAAGGCTTGTCTTACCCACAGAAGTTGGTCCAATAAAAGGATACTACCTCACCCACCTTATCTCTCTCATACTTTTTAATTGAAAATAGTTATTTTAAGTGTTCTTGTTGTGAATTTTATATATGGGTTATATTATTCACTCTATCAACATAACAGTTAAATTAATAATGTTTCTGCATGGAAACTGCCTTATTTTTAAATGTAGAAATGGGAGTGCCTCTCTTCCCCAAGGGGATTATGCCCAGTTCTTAGGTAAGGTGGCAGCATGGGATGGAAGCTTTTTGCTTCCCTCTCCTCTCTTTGCATTGCTCATTCAAGTGCTTGTGTGTCCTGCGTTTTCTGAGATGAAAAGCTGAAGCATGTTGAATATGAAGAGCTTTAATTTCTTTTGTGTATATTTGTAAAAGTTTGGAGTGAGTAATCTTCTATATGCAGGAACTGAAAGAAATATCAAAAAAGAACTTGGCTGTTTTCCATTTTTCATTCAGGTTGTATACCTAAGGTGAAGTTTTTCTTACCATGCGGAAAAATAGAGGTCGGACCGGTAGAAAGAGAAGAAGAAAACAATTTAGCAGTTTGCCTTCAAATGGAGGTACTATATGTTTTCATCTATTCTTCACTTGCATTCAGGGAAGCAACAGAATAATTAGTTACTTGGCAAGGGATCTTTCTACAGTCTGTGCATGTCAGAACTCCTACATGTCTTGACAAGAGTAATCATGGATATCAGCCATTACATGCGAACAACCATTTTATTTTCTGGTTTTAATATGCTTTAACTTAGTCTTCCTTTGTCCATGTTTAGCTTTGTGAATTCTGTTTTCTGGTTGAAGGATGATACTGTATTACTCCTTTGAGTTTTATCTTGTAACATGCAGAGTGATTCTTGGTCATGCTGAATACCCTCAATTTCCAGTGAAATCAGTGACATTAAGGGTATTCAGTACCTAACAGAACTGATGCCTTTTTCACTATCTTATGGTGTCATGTTATAAAATACCATTCTTCTATGTATATGGTAAAAATCTACTACAGCAGTACTTCTCAACCAGGGGTACTCAGAGGTCTTCCAGGGGGTACATCAACTAATCTAGATATTTGCCTAGTTTTACAACAGGCTACGTAAAAAGCACTAGTGAAGTCTGTACAAACTAAAATTTCATACAGACAATGACTTGCTTATACTGCTCTATATACTATACCCTGAAATGTAAGTACAATATTTATATTCCAATTGATTTATTTTAGGATTGTATGGTAAAAATGAGAAAGTCAGCAATTTTTCAGTAATAGTGTGCTGTGCCATTTTGTATTTTGATGTCTGATTTTGTAAGCAAGTAGTTTTTAAATGAGGTGAAACTTGGGGATATGCTAGACAAATCATACTCCTGAAAGGGGTACAGCAGTCTGGACGGTTGAGAGCCACTGTACTACAGTACAAGTGCACCATGTTTTTAATTAAACTGTATGCTGTAGGTTAATCACTCTTCTCTTCATTTAGTAAACCAGAGTCACATACTGGAATATATACAACTTAGGAAGTGGCTGAAAGAGAGGGGGTTTGATGACCGTAATTTAAGACCAGCACAGTTTTCAGGTAATACTTTAATTGCTTATTGATCCTAGGTTGTCTGGTTCTCACTGTGGTTTTATCCCCATCTGGCTGGTTTTCTTCAGGAATGAGTATTCAGTGTACAGACATTAAGGACCCAAATCCTTCAAACAAATGAACACATGAGTAATTTCACTCACACAAGTAGACTCTGGCCCACATACTGCAAGCCGTTCCTCACGAGGGGGTTCTTATGCTGTTGCAAATCGCTACTGAAGCCAAAGGGGCTCTGCATGGGCAGTGGGGTACACTCATATAGTACTTCTTGTAGGATTGCTGTCATAGGCCTTAAAGAAGCTGGTCACATTTGTAAAATACTGTTGCATAAGTGTTTACAGGCTCAGGACCTAAGCTTGTAACCATTTCCTCATTCGTTCTGGCAGACTAACTAAATAAACCTATCAACATGTAGAGATGGAATGCAGATAGCAACAATAATAAATAGTTCAAATTTGAATGGATTGTTTACTGTGTGTGTCTTTAATACTAATCTTCAAAAATCGTTACAGAATTAAATTAGAAGGCAGCAGATAGTACATAGTATAAATCGAGAAACAAGCGTACAGAGATATTGCAGGGTGACAACTAAAACACTGAGTGTAAAATAACTAGCAAAGAGGGAGAAGCAGAAGCAGGGGAGAAAGTGGTTTTTAAGCCAAGATTTGGAAAAAAAATGAGTGAAGCTGAGGGACGCAGGAAGATTGTTCAGATGGCAGGAGCTGCAGAGATGAAGGCTTTCATCAGTGATAAGAATGTGGGAGAAGCTAGAGGAAGAAGGAGAGAGAGAGAGAGAAATAAGAGCCCATATCTTCAAAGGTAATTAGGTGCCTCTCTCCTATTTAAATCAATAGGTGTTAAGTGTCTAAATACCTTTGAGTATCTGGGCCAGGATCCATACATAAGCTTCAGCTAGTCCATGGGGGACTTTTAAAAACGGTTTTTATGTTATATAAGAAATATGTTCATTTTCATGACGTTTCCTTTTCCAGAGCAGTTAATTCATAGTGTTTTGTTGTAGTCTTATGGAGAAGTCTTAAGATTGTATACTGTATTGTAATCATTCTTTTTGTTCCTGCTATTTCAGATACTGGAAGAGGCCTAATGACCACAAAAGCCTTTCAGGTTAGTTTTTTTTTTTTTTTTTGTTATATGGCTTTTATTACATGTACTGCAGGAGCAGCTGGAGACATTCTGGGCCCTAATCAAAATTGCTCCTGGGAGAGCCTAAAAGTCTAGAGGGGAGTCTAACACGATATAGTTTATAATCAGGAGTTGGAATCCCCCATGCTAATATAAGGCTATGTGTACTCTGCACGGCAGTGTGGACTACATGGGGTGTGAATTGCAAAGGGCACCAAAATGTTGTGCTTTAACTGTCCTGTGTGGACACTGCAGGCATGAACTAAAAGATACCTAGTTTATGTTAATATAGTCCTGTTTGATTGGGGCACAAAGGAGCTATAAACTGGGTGTAAATGCCCAGTAGAAAATTCCTCTGTCAAAGGGGTCTCGCTCCAAGTGTGGTGTATTCTGTTCAAGGGGAAAGGTGATGCTTCTCAGCCAGTCGCCAGCCTACCCAGAAACTGTTTATCCTCTGTCAGGACATCCTGCCACATACTGCACAAACTTCCTACATTGCTGGACCACCAGAATTTTACAACTATAATGATCCCCGCTGAGGCTGTGGTTGTATCTGTTTGCCTCCTGGCTCTGGTGTGCTCTGGGACATTTCTCTACACTTATGAATTGTGCATCCATGGGTCATTTTCAATCTGACTTTTAGTCTATTTGATTTTTCTCAAAGGCAGGGGAACTGATTATTTCGTTGCCGGAGAAATGCTTGCTCACCACTGGTACTGTCCTTAGTAGCTACCTTGGGGAAAACATTGCAAAGTAAGTGTGGAGGAGGGAAAGATAATCTCTTAAGAAATTCCTCTGTTGGTGTTGATAGGGTGCTCGCACACTGTTAGATTATTCATTTTAATTTGTGTTAGGGCCTCAACCTGTAAAGCCTAATTTACACATGTATGTGACCCAAGGAACTCTGGATGCCAAATGGCAACAGGTACAGGGATCCTCTGGGTTCACCAAATAATGTCATGTAAGGTCTCTACTGGAAGCTTGTGTCACACTGGTCGTCATAATCATTGCAAAATGTATGTATAGATGTTGTATAAGGAGTTATATATACACTGAAAGTTCAGTCCTTAAGGTCTGTGACTAGGGACTGATTACCAGAAAGGTGAAAAGCAGGTTTTCTTTCTGGCAAGAAATGTTTGGTTCAAAATGGGTATCCATTTACAGTCTGAGCTGAGTGCTAATGAAGGATTGTGGAATCTTCAAAGACAGGAAATTTATAGGAAGAAGTGTATGAGCAGAGGAGAACTCTGTTTGCAAGTAAGGACAATGAACTTTGGGGCAGTGTTCCCTCTCATTTTTCCCACCCATGTGCAGAATGAATTTTGTTATGTGCACCAATATGGAGGTGGTGTGTGACACATCACCTCCATATTGGTGCACATAACAAAGTTCATGTGGCGGGTGTGGGGCCGAGGGGTTTGGAGTGTGGGAGGGGGTTCAGGGCTGGGGCAGAAGGTTGGAGTGTGGGGGGGTGAGGGCGCCGGCTGGGGGTGCAGGCTCTGGGGTGGGGCTGGGGATGAGGGGCGGGGGGGAGGGGAGAGATGAGGGATTTGGGGTGCAGGCTGCCCTGGGGCTACAGTGGCGAGAGAGGACTCCTCCCAGCTCTCCCCCTCAACCCAGGTGCTGCTGCGGGGAGGGAGGGGTGGCTCTCCCTGCAGGGGCTAGGAGAGGGGCGCCTCTCCCATGGCCGTGGCGTGGCAGGCCCGGCCCGGGCTGGGTTGGGTCTGGGGAGAGGTATCTCTCCCCGCCGGAGCCCTGAGCACCATGCAGCTTAGAGAGAGCTTAGTTTGGGGGTATAACTAAGGGGTTTGGAGGTACACCCTCCTCCTTCATCTAGGAAGTAAACTGACCGAGGGTTTGCTTCATGAAAAAGGGATTTCTGCCAGGGTTGGTTGAAAACTCTGGAAAGAAATTTGGATAAGATAAACTCCTTTAGACAGGAGGATTACGTATTAGTCAAGTTTAGGGTTTAGAATGCATGTTATGATTTTGTTTTATAGGTATGTAACCATTTGTTCACATTTCTCACACTGGTTTTTATTTGAATCTCCTCTTCTTAAATAATTTTTCCTTTTGTTTTATAATTGACCTCAAGTGCTGTGCATAATACAAGGGAATGATAGTCTGGTAGAACTGCTAAACCATGGTAAGAACATAAGAACGGCCATACTGGCTCAGACCAAAGATCCATCTAGCCTGGTATCCCCTCTTCTGACAGTGGCCAGTGCTAGGTGCCCCAAAGGGAATGAACAGAACAGGTGATCATCAAGTGATCCATCCCCTGTTGCCCATTCTCAGCTTCTGGCAAACAGAGGCTAGGGACACGATCCCTGCCCATCCTGGCTAATAGCCATTGATGGACCTATCCTCCACAAACGTATCTAGTTCTTTTTTGAACCCTGTTATAGGCTTGACCTTCACAACATCCTCTGACAAGGAGTTCCACAGACTGAGTGTGCGTTGTGTGAAAAAATATTTCCTTTGATTTGTTTTAAACCTGCCTCCTATTAATTTTATTTGGTGACCCCTAGTTCTTGTATTATGAGAAGGAGTAAATAACACTTCCTTATTTACTTTCTCCACATCAGTTATGATTTTATAGACCTCTATCATATCCTCCCTTAGTCTTCTCTTTTCCAAGCTGAAAAGTCCCAATCTTATTAATCTCTTCTCATACGGAAGCTGTTCTATACCCCTAATAATTTTTGTTGCCCTTTTCTGAACCTTTTCCAGTTACAATATATCTTTTTTGGGATGGGGCGACCACATCTGCACGCAGTACTCAAGATATGGGCATACCATGGATTTCTATAGAGGCAATATGATGTTTTCTGTCTTATTATCTATCCCTTTTTTAATTATTCCCAACATTCTGTTTGCTTTTTTGACTGCTGCTGCACATTGCGTGGATGTTTTCAGAGAACTATTCACAATAACTCCACGATCTCTTTCTTGAGTGGTAACTGCTAATTTAGACCCCATCATTTTATATGTATAGTTGGGATTATGTTTTCCACTGTGCATTACTTTGCATTTATCGACAGTGAATTTCATCTGCCATTTTATTACACAGTCACACAGTTTTGAGAGATCCTTTTGTAGCTCTTTGCAGTGTAAGCGAGTGCGGACTCACCCCTGCGGGGCCTCCTGCTGGTTGTCTCGGGAATTAGCTCTTCCAGCATCCTGGAGCGCCCCCTGCAGGCTGGTGATCCAGCTTGCCACTGGCCCGTGTCCCTCCCAGGACCCCGATGCCCCTTTCTCTGGGTCTCCCCCTCCCAGGGGCACCCCCACCCACTATCCCCACCTTGCCTCAGCCGTGGGCTACTGCCAGTCCCCAACTAGCCCCTGTGCCCTGGGGCAGACTGCAGTGTCAGCCACTCATCATAGGCCAGGTTGGGTTTGGACCTGCTGCGTTGGCCTACCCCTGGGCTGCTTTCTGCAACCCCCAGTACCTGTTAGCCCAATGCTAGGCCGCAGCCTGGGGCTTTCCAGGCTGAAGCTCCCCAGCTCCTCTGCCTTTCCCCAGCCCTGCTCCATTCAGGTACCCTGTCCTTAGTTCCCTGCAGCCAGGCCCATCTCTCTCTGCAGACAGAGAGCAACTGAGTCCTTGTTCCTGGCTCCCAGCCTTTATAGGGCCAGCTGGGCCCTGATTAGGGTGTGGCCCAGCTGCGGCTGCTTCTCCAATCAGCCTAGCAGCTTTTAGAGCTGCAGCCCTTGCCAGGGCTGTTTTTAAGCCCTTCTAGGCAGGAGCGGGTGTCCACCCCGCTATATGCAGTCTGCCTGGGATTTAACTATCTTGAGTAGTTTTGTATCATCGGCAAATTTTGCCACCTCACTGTTTACCCCTTTTTCCAGATCATTTATGAATATGTTGAATAGGACCGGTCCCAGTACAGACCCCTGGGGGGACATCACTATTTACCTCTCTCCATCCTGAAAACTAACCATTTATTCCTACCCTTTGTTTCCTATCGTTTAACCAGTTACCAATTCATGAGAGCACCTTCCCTCTTATCCCATGACAGCTTACTTTGCTTAAGAGCTTTTGGTGAGGGACCTTGTCCAAGGCTTTCTGAAAATCTAAGTACACTATATCCACTGGATCCCCCTTGTCCACGTGCTTGTTGACCCCCTCAAAGAATTCTAGTAGATTTGTGAAGCATGATTTCCCTTTACAAAAACCATGTTGACTCTTTCCCAACAAATTATGTTCATCTATGTGTTTGACAATTCTGTTCTTTACTATAGTTTCAACCAGTTTGCCTGGTACTGAAGTCAGGCTTACCGGCCTGTAATTGCTGGGGTAACGTCTGGAGCCCTTTTAAAAAATTGGCATCACATTAGCTATCCTCCAGTCATTTTGGTACAGAAGCTGATTTAAATGATAGGTTACAGACTACAGTTAGTAGTTATGCAATTTCACATTTGAGTTCCTTCAGAACTCTTGGGTGAATACCATCTGGTCCTGGTGACTTATTACTATTTAGTACACTGGTACGCTGTTCCTTTGGGAACAGAGGATCTGGTATTTCTGTGAGTGTTCAGTGATCAGGGGCTGAATACCACAGGGTGACACTTTGAAGGGACACAAGGCCTGGGGTGCATCTATTGTCAAACTGAGGGCAAAGGAAGGGCTAATATAGCCCATTATAATATAGCTAGAATGATGGGCTGGTTGTGTTAGAAAGCTGACACCCAGTTAAGCACAGGCAAGACTCCTTCGTGCTGGCGGCAGGTGGTAACAAGGTGACTCATAGCTCTGGGTGAGTTGAGAAGCGTCACAACGTATTCCCATTGGTCTCAACAAGACTACTTGCATGCATGTGGATTGCTCAAATGAGTAAGGTTTTGCAGGATGGGGCCCTTATTTAAATGGAATTGTAAATGATTTGTTTGACATTACTAAATGTGCATGCCCTAAAAGAAAGGAATTCAAATATGAGACCACAAAGTGCTATATGAATGCACCCTTTCAGCAAATTCATAACAAAAGGTGATGTAGAGTATAGAAGACTATTTTATATTTTTGTTTAAACAAAATCCAGTGTTTTACCAGCTAGTTTTTAACAGCTTGTCAGTAAAATAAATTTAAAAACACTTCGAAATAATGAAAAAACATTTGCAGGTGAACTACAAAGAAGTTTAAAATATTTATTTATAATCTCCAAGTACCGTATTGTTCCGAGTATAGGCCGCTCCTGATTATAAGCCGCACCCTTGAAGTTTGGTGCTATTTTAAAAAAAAATAAATTTTTAACTTTTTTTAACAAAGAAAATACGATATACACATTAGTAGAACAGTAAACTGCCGGCAGCCCAGAGCCTTTTGATTCCCGGCCGCGGCTGGGATTTAAAGGGCTCTGGGCTCCCCGCCGCGGCGGGCAGCCCAGAGCCCTCTGATTCCCCGCCGCGGCTGGGATTTAAAGGGCTCTGGGCTCCCCGCCGCGGCGGCAGCCCAGAGCCCTCTGATTCCCCGCCGCGGCTGGGATTTAAAGGGCTCCCCGCAGCTGCGGGCAGCCCAGAGCCTTTTGATTCCCCGCCGCGGCTGGGATTTAAAGGGCTCTGGGCTCCCCGCCGCAGCTGGGGATCCCGATTATAGGCCGCATCCCTAGTTTAAAGATTTAAATTAGGGGAAAAAAGTGCGGCCTATACTCGGGACAATACGGTATTAAAAGGATATGTGTGGTTGTATTTTATCCATCTCACTTCTGTGTATCTGTTATGTTTTTAATAGGTGGAAGCCTCCCATATCTCCTTTGATAGCACTGTGCACATTTTTAATAGCAGAGAAATATGCTGGTGAGCAATCTGTGTGGAAGCCTTATCTTGATGTTTTACCAAAGACCTATACGTGCCCTGTTTGTTTGGATCAAGAAGTAGTGAGACTTCTTCCTGAGCCCTTAAGAAGGAAGGCTCAGGAGCAAAGAACAGTGGTCCAGGAACTGTATACCTCTTCCAAGTCTTTTTTCTCTTCTCTGCAGTCTTTGTTTACTGAGAATGTAGAAACTGTTTTTAACTACGATGCCCTGCAGTGGGCTTGGTGCACCATTAATACTAGAACAGTGTACATGAAGCATTCACAGAGGGAATGTTTCTCTAGAGAGCCAGATGTTTATGCACTAGCGCCTTATTTAGATCTGCTAAACCACAGTCCAAATGTTCAGGTAAGAAGCTGGAAAAACCTAACCATAGTTTTTATGTTGTATAATGCACAGACTCTGTGCAGAATCCACATTCTTGTCTCTGATGAATTAGGAACACAGCATCCCACTGAAGGGTCATGACTGGTGTGTATAGTGTATTGTTTGTAGGACAGCTATAGGCTCAGTAGATATGCCACTAAAACTTATCATGTAACCCAGCGTGATTTAACAAATAGAATTGATTTTATGAATCGAGTGGCAAAATAAGGATGGGGAAAGGATTCCGCGCCTCTGCCCGCCCCCAGTACCCTGGTATGATGAGATGTAGCAACCCCACACTCAGCCTGAAGGGATTAATGAAAGCCTGTGGGCACAATCAGCCTCACCCCACTACACCTGCAGCATGTGTCAGACCTGAAGGAGAAGTTAAAAGGGCTGACCAGGAAGGAGAGCAGATTTCTGGCTCTCACTCAGTGAGAGAAGCCTGGCTGGAGTCAGGGAGCTGAGTAGGGTTGCTGGCAGACAAAGCCTCCCTGAAGGAAGCTACCTCTGCAATGGGGACACTCAGGCAGTTGGGAAAGAAAGTGGCAGGAGGTGAGTCCACCCAGGTTTCTCCCCAGTGGTGGAGGGTCCTGCAAGGAGCAGGAAGATTCCTGCTGAGTCACGGACTGCCCTGCCAGGGGAGTGGAGGAAAACCCCTCTGCAGCAGACCCAGCTGGGTAGTAGAAAGTGCTAAGAAGCCCTGCAGTGACCCTTTGGGAAGCGGCTTAGAGTGGAGCTGATATGCTGGGAGCCTGGGAAGAAGCTGAGATAAAGGGCCAAGACAGGATAAGGTAAGAAGTGGCCCAGGAGACAGCAAGGGCCTTGACTGTGTAATGAGGGTCCTTGGTCTGGACCGAGTGGAGTGGGAGGGCCTGAGTTCTACCAGCCCACCAAGGAAGAGGGGGTGCCCCCCCTCTCTCCCCAAAGAGTAAGGACTGCTGAACTCCCCTGACACTAGAGATGAGGACTGGTGAGTCTGGACTCAGACCAACTGTCCAACATGAAGTCGAAGGACCATTAGGTGGTTTACCCTGGAAGGGATGGGACTCTACATGAGCTGGAAGGAGGGGGGCTGAATGGCATGAAGAAGCAGACCACAGTAGGGGTGGAATGGCTGTCAGCAGGGGGCGCTAAAGGAGGAAAGCCTTTACACCATGCCCCAGCCACTAGGGGGTGTGCCAGCCAATGAGTCACATGCTTATGCTTTTGGCCCACATGTCCAGAAATGGCTTGGGGAGAATTGTCCCCAGCAGAGGGCCCCTGTAAGCAGCTCTGTATTACCCCCTCAAAAGGCGCAGTGCAGGGGGCCTGTGGTTTCTATAGTGCCTGGTACTAGGCTTCAAGCAGCCTATGGCAACCTCATCAGGGCTGCCTATGAAGTTGCTCTGATTTATGCCAGGGACCACACTGGCTCACGTGACCGCACAGAGTCAGGGTAGCACAAAGGTGGCTTAAAGCTAGCTTTGTTCCCGCTTCCCCTTCTGTGCTCTGCCTCCTGGAGGCAGCACAGCCTTGAACCCAAGGGGTTTTTTGTTTGTTCTGTTTTAGTATTTTAGAGAATTTTTCCTCTTTCTTCAGATAAGGTCCTAAGTGCAACAAAGATAATCCCTCTTCAAATTCACTTTACATATTTCATCATTGAGTCCTAGATGTTTATACCCTTTTGCCACAGTAAGGAAATATTACTGGTCTTTATCATTCTAGGTCCGATGGGTTTTTTTCCCCTCACTGCCATAGAGGAAATGTCTTTTTAAAATTTCTCAAAGGTAAAAGCTGCATTTAATGAGCAGACGAGATGTTATGAAATCAGGACAGATTCACATTGCAGAAGACATGAAGAACTGTTTATCTGTTACGGCCCTCATGATAACCAGCGACTTCTGCTAGAATATGGATTCATTGCCATCAACAACCCGCAGAGTGGGGTTTATGTCTCAGCAGGTTGGTAGCTTGATCTTGTCATTAAAATGTGAAATACTAGGGAGCCAGGCAGCTTTATCTCTTCATCAGGGTAAATATGGTAATTGAGGGGCAGTGAGGAAGCTTACATAGTTTCACTCTGCACTAGGCTGTCGCCAGTATGATCAATTTAAAGTTTGTTAGCAGCATTAAAGTGAAATATAGGGTTGAGTTGGTTCCATTTTTGCCTTTCTGAACTACACCTAATAGGGATTTTTAACTAAAAGAGTGTGACTGTGTGTGTTTGTGTTAAGTGGCCTTCATTTTTTTGGATTGCTCAGGTTTCATTTGTTACGATATGAAACTTAGTTAGCTTTACTCTGAAAACTCTTACGTGTTTGGTTAACTTTAAGCACAGGAGTAGCAACACTAGCTTCAATGGGACTGCTTATGCGAGTAAAATTTAGGCATGTGCTTAAGTGTTTGCAGGATTGTGGCTTTAGAGAATAATTTAAGGATGGAACTGGAAATGCTGGGAGATTTTTGTAAACTACCCTCTCAAGTGTGTGTGTCATGCGTGCGTGCATCTGTATCACACTAAATATTGATAGAGCCTTTTCATAGAGAGGATGCTCACATGTCTTAGAGGCCCCAATTCTGCTAAACTTGGTGTTAAGCATGTGCTTAAGTGCGTTGCTGAACTAAGACCACAATAAGAGAAACCCATGCTATTAGGCAGCCCAGTCATTGTTATAGAAAATTAATCATTATGTGGTGAAGACTTGGTTATGAGTTGGCCAACAAGCTGATTGGAGAGCCAAAAAATAGCTTGGGAAGTGGATTTTTTTTATGTTTGTTTTTTGTCAGTGGGACTTGGTTGCTTATATAGGCATGTGAAGAGAGACAGCTGTTTGGAATTGAGTATGCAGTAGACAAGTTACATTTTTATTATAAAGCATTGAGGCTGTTTAAAGTCAGATTTGCAGCTTGTATAAATCAGCTCCATTTACTTCAGTGGAGTTATGTTGATTTACCAGCTGAGCATCTGGCTCTTGGTGCTTTAGAACTGACTGTATGTCAAAAGTTGTGTTAAAAGAACATTATTAAGGTTGCCAGGTCAAGTACTCAAAAGTTAGGAAATGCCAGAATTAACTCACTCTCTGGGCTCAATCCTGCAAGTTGCTGAGTGCTCTTCAGAGGGGTTCTTCAACTCAAGGTAAAGTTCATTAAAGTTTTGACATTATCTGAGCTGGTCTTTGCGTACTGTTCAGTTGGAAGATTAATTATAGTTAAAATATAAGAAAATACAGTTCAAGTTAGCTTGTTTTCAGTGTTAACTGTTTGCTTAAGGATCTTTAAATATGTATTTTGCAGATATCCTTCTTAAACATCTCTTTTCAGCAGACAAGCAGAGAAATATGAAGCTTTCCATTCTAAAGGATCATAACTTGTTAGAGTAGGTATCTCTTTAAAACCCTGGTTTCCATTTGAGAAAATAGTTACAACAAAACTGAAATAAAAGTTCAGATGCTTTTTTTTTTTTTTTTAACTTGCAAAAACATTGATTTATAAAAATATAGGTATTCTGTTTAGCTCCTTGATAGTGGAAGAGAATTTAAGTGGATAAAAGACCATATGAAAGCTAAGGATCAGGGTTAGGGGTCAGCACAAGACAATCTGGACCACCCTGTCCTAAGGCTGTGGAAAGCAGCAGAGCAAAGGGAGCTGGGGGAGAATCCTTTCCCCCTAGATGCTACAGTGTAGTTCCCACATGGACTATGAATCTGCTTCTCCTTAACTGTGCCCTAGGGTGGGAGGAGGCTGCCACTAGGCAGACGTTTTGTTGCCACAGTTACTGTTAGTGTGAAGATCACAAACTGTGTAATAAGCTCATGCTTTCTACCTTTTGGTAATTTTTGACACTTTTAGAAATTTGACGTTTGGAAAGGATGGGCCATCATGGAGACTCCTCACAGCTCTCAAGTTGTTATGTCTTGGAGCAGATGAATTGTAAGTTTCAAATACACTTACAGAAATGTGGTCATTTATTTAGAAAATAATGCCTCTCCTATCCCTCTAATCTGTGTCTTCTCACACTAACTGAGGTGTAGAGATGGTAACATTGGACATACTTGTGAGATTATCTCGAACTTCAGTAAGACTACTCACATGTGTAAGGCAATAAGGATTTGGAACAATATATAATTTAAAAGTCGTTGTCTGCTTGTTGCATATATGACAACTGTATTCAGTTAAACACCAAGCATTCTGTTGTTGTTCCCTTCCTACTCCAAGAACTGGATATTGCTTTAATGTTCAGTTTCTGTTTCTTACATTTGTCACTTTGATGGGTCCCATGAACTCAGACATCAGTTTGATTTCTCTGAAAAGTACATTTCAGGGACTACTGTTGAAATTTCAGGGCCAAGTTCATGCTGAAGTACAAAGGTTCAGCACTGATGTCACAAAATTGATCGTGCTTATTTCAGCAGTGAATTTGGCCTTCAAAATCTTGGCATTGTTTGCAAATGGGAACATGAGCTTTGTCAGTTATCAAATATGTTTTAAAATTAAAAGGAAAAATATTTACACTCATCTGTGCTGTGAGGGTTTAGTCCTGGATAGAACATGTTAAAGTAACTGAAAGATACTGAGACCCATCAGTCTTCCATACCATGCAATGTGTGTTCTGTTCTACTCAGCGGCTTAAACATGCACATCATTGTGGTATCTGAGTGCTGTGGGTCTATTTTTTGTGTGTGTGTTAACTTTGACTTATAAATAAAACCCTGATAGATAACTTTTATTTATTTTGGGGTATAACTTCAGTTTAACTTCTGGCTGGGGAATGCAACAAATAATCGCTTGTCAAATGTATTTTTTGCTTTAGTACCTACTGGAAGAAAGTGCTGCTTGGTGATATAATTTCAGCCAGAAATGAAGAGAGGAGTTTGAACATAGCAGCAAAAATATGCTTTTCTTTAATAGAGGAGACACAGCACATCCTTCACCAGGTAACTTGGCTAGAAGAATACAATGGGGCAGATGCCCCCAAGGGGCTTGTCTACGTGGTGCTGTAGTCTGCAATAGAGGGCTGTAAATTTTAGTCCCCACTAGCATGTTGCGCACTAACAGGCCCAGGTGGACTCTGCTGGTGTGCACTAAAAGTTCCTGTGTATGTTAATGTACTACTGTTTGAAATAGGACTATGTTAACGCATGCTAGGGAACTTTTAGTGTGCACCAACACAGATCAGTTAGTGCGCAACACGCTAGTGCAGACTAAAATTTGCACTCCTCTAGTGCAGACTACAGTACTGCATAGACAACTTAGCATAAATTGGTAGTAACAACATTGACTTCAGTGATGTAAATGAGGGTAGCATCTGGCTCTGTGTGTTTTACAGGCAATGGTTTGACCTACAATTATCAGCTTATTTCTGGCGTTAGCTAAGTGCTTATTTTTGTGGGCAGGGTGCCTTTTGTTTTTCTATTCAAAGTGTGCTTCAGGCATAATATACTCCTGGTGCAGTAAGCGTACCTTAGTTTAGGATTTATCCTGCTTTGGGGGAGTTGGAGGGGACTGTCACTTTTTTTGGAATATCTTGGTATATATTACGCACATGGACCTTAAATCAATGGGATTATTTCCATTTAATTCAAGTGGGTTTTGGATTAGGAACTCTTGGTAAAGCATAAAAAGGTGGCAAATGAAAAAAGGCCCTTGCTATTGACTGCACTGAAGTGATTCTGGATTTACACCAGTATAACTAAGATCAGAAAATGGCCCAACGGTTACAATGATTTTCTTTAAAAATGCATGCAGTAATCTTATTGCAGTGGCAATAGGCTTTAACTCAGGAGCAGCGTAGTGGCCATCATATCCCTTTATCTGGTGTTGTGTACCTCATGGCCATCTGATGTGATGAGGGAAAACCAATTAGGTGTACTTTTTATGAATTAAGTGAGAAAATAAATAAGCAAATACAAAGCTAGCTAACTTACTGCATTTCTCTAAAACAATGTGATAATAAAATTGAGGTTACACTAGAGATCAGATGAATTAATCAAGGGAATAACAATAGCGTAAATTGACATCAATAACCTGACAAGAAAATAGATTGAGAATCAGTCAAAAAAAAAAAAGACTGGGACTGACTGTTCAGCTTGGAAAAGAGATGACTAAGGGGGGATATGATTATGAATAGTGTGGAGAAAGTAAATAAGGAAGTGTTCTTTAATCCTTCACATAACACAAGAACCAGGGTCACACAATGAAATTAATAGGCAGCAGATTTAAAACAAACATAAGGAAGTACTTCACACAACGCACAGGCAACCTGTGGAACTCTTTGTCAGGGGATGTTGTGAAGGCCAAAATTATAACTGGGTTAAAAAAAGAACTAGATAAATTTCATGGAGGATAGGTCCATCAATGGCTATTAGTCAAGATGGTCAGGGATGCAACCCCATGCTCTGGCTGGCAGAAGCTGGGATTGAACAATGGGACACATCACACGATGATTGCTCTGTTCATTCCCTCTGAAGCACCTGGCATTGTCAAAAGACAGGATGCTGGTCTCACCTAGTATGGACGTTCTTATGTTCAACTGATCAAATCATTGTTGGAAAATGATTATTAAAAATACATCCTCAACAAAGAAAACATGTATGCACACAGTTCAAGCAGCTCATGGCTCTCAGAGCCTAGGTACAGCTTCTTTAGGCCTGAACTGCTGAACTGGAGGAGCAGAGACAGAATTGTTTATAGACATGGCATATAGGGACATTGTAGAGCAAGCCCGCCTCAGAACTGACTTCCCTGATCTTCCAGTTGAGGAAGCCAATCTTATGATGGAAGGGCACCTAGGTGAAATGGAAGGACACACCTTCTTAGATGGGATTTCCTTCCCACTGCGATAGTGGAGATGAACAATTCCTCAGGCACCAAAGAGGTTGCTTCAGGGGATGGAATTACAGGCAGCGGTACGGGATTAGATAATCAGGAATAGATAGTTAGGTATGTGGTTACTGAGAGAACAGCATGGTGACTTGCCTGCCAGTTGCAAAGGTGGTGGATATTACAAGACTCTAGATGGACTTCTGGTGAATGCCAGGGAGGAGCCTATGATGGTGGTACATGTTGGTACTGATGACATAGGGAGCCGTAGGAGAGAAGTCCTGGAAGCTAAATTTAGACTGCTAGGTAGAAGGCTTAGGTCCAGATCCGGGGGAGCATTCCCTGAAGTCCTTCCAATCTCAGTGTGTGGTTGAGAACATGGTGTATAGAAAAAGGGTTTCAGCTTAGGTTCTGGGTAACATTTTTGGGAAGGAGGAACCTGTACAGAGGGGATGCAAGAATTTTAAAAACAAAAACAGTGAACTAGAGTGCCTGGCAATGGAAGAGGACCTTGATGTAGTAGGTATTATAGAAATGTGGTGGAATGATTAAAAACCAACGGGATATGGTAATACCTGTTACAAACTATACAGGAAAGACAGACTAGGCTGAAGTGGGGGAATAGCGTTGTATATAAAGGATTCCATTGAACCTTGGTAGAAAAAATTAAGAGGGGAGAGGACTACACAGTTGAATCTATATGGATACAAATTCCAAATGGTAAGAATGTAAATGTATTAGTAAGGCTATGCTAAAAGGAAACTGAATAAACAATGTTGGGAGAAATCAGAGGCAGACAAGTGTAACAAAATGATGACAGTGGGAGATTTCAGTTATATAAGTTCAGATATTAACTCTTCAAAAGGCACAATGGGACAGTGTTGAGTACTTGTGTCAAAACTTTGATCCATTAAGTGTTTGCTTCTTACAACAGCTTGTTCTAGAGGCTATCATAGAATCATAGAACTTGAGATCAGAAGGGACCATTATGATCATCTAGTCTG